>JBBPBX010045529.1:0-26985 GCA_038048925.1 Garcialebias charrua
ATTATAGATTATGGTGATCAAACAATGTGGACCAGAGTGAGCCAACCACTGCCAATCGATATGCCTACACAAGGTGACACTGACTGTCTAACAGCAGGTACCGCGGAAGGCACAAAGGGGTCCTCCAACGAGAGCACAATCCCGGTAAGTGAACCTTCAGCAACAGGTGAGGCAGAAAAGGCCCAACAAGAGAGCCTCCTCTGCGAGCTGGAACAGTCAGCACCCACTGAACACTACCTACCACGGGTAGTCAAAGGTGTTGAGATCCAAGGATCCCACGCCGATGATGCTGTTTTGTCTCCTTGGACGGAGAAATCAGCGATCAGCCAAGCTTTCTATGGAACCTTGGTTGAGAAACAGTTGGGTCTAGATATGAACAAAAAGGCTTTCCGCTTTTCGTTAGACCCCAACGATAAACAGGTAATGACCGCAATAGGGATCATTGCCCTGAAACTAATCTGGAACCAACGAGAACTGGATCACCCGTTCCTCGTGGTCCCGAACTTACCACATGCAACCTACATAGGCTCTGACATTTTGGTAAGATTAGGTGTCCGAGTGGACATCAACAACAATGTACTGTGGTCACTGGATACGGCCACAAAGGACTCTCCTGTGCTGACCACAGAGAACCTTAAGGCTGGACAGACCATTCCAGAGGTCTGCCAGATTGCTAACAGCCATAACACTGCGGTACCACCTCAGGTTATGAACAAGCCAGTGATGTGTCACATCATGAAAGGACAAGCTAGTAGCACAAAACAGGCATACTTTCAACCATCTCCTATGTTTTTCAACTTAGGACTGTCCATGGAGGCCACATGCCAAGTGACCCTCGACTGCAGAACCACGACTGTTGCTGTGTGCAACACAAGCACAGAAGAGGTACTGATCCCAAAAAACACACAGCTAGGATGGTTGATCTCTACTGATTTTCATGATTTTGAGCTAAGCATTCCATTTCTGGGAGGACTCCCAGAAAACTTGATCCCAAATCAACACACGGGGCAAGTCTTGTTCACGAAACCAACACAGGCCATAGCTCTCTTCTCCCCCAATGATTCCGACCATGACACAGTCAACCGGTTCGGTTTCAACCGAGGAGACAGTCTAGGTCCTCAAACTTATAGTGCCCTACCTGTAGACAGGTTTCACGACACTGAAAGGGACTCAATGGAGCTCCCCAAAGGACAAGAACCCCTCTCAATTGCTTCACAGATTGAACAGGTGGTCGCTCAAGCCGACGCCCTGAAAACTGATGAAGAAAGGGACAAACTTCGCAAAGTTCTTTTAACGTATGAGAAATCATTCTCAGCTGACTCGATGGATTGTGGGTTGACCACGCTCCACACAGTGAGCATCCCAACCCCGCCTAATGCTCCCCCTGCATTTGTCAGACAGTACAAGATTCCTCTGGCAGCACATCAACCTATCAGAGAAATCATTAATGACCTGTTAGAAAAAGGTATCATCCGATACTGTAACAGCACTTACTCTGCGCCTTTATGGCCGGTGTTAAAACCAAATGGTAAGTGGAGACTCACTATAGACTACCGAAAGCTAAACAAACAAGTTCCCTTATCCAGATGGCCTATGACGCAACTCCAACAGGAACTGCCCAAGGTCACCAATGGTAAGTACTTCTCGACCCTCGACGTCGCCTCTGGTTTTTGGACCATCCCTGTGCGCGCCGAGGACCAGTACAAACTAGCTTTCACTTTTGGTGGCCGTCAGTACACCTTTAACAGGTGTCCCTTTGGCTACGCTAACTCACCTGCAGAGTTCAACATCTTCTTGAACAAAGCATGTCCAGACGCCCACGAGCGTGGAACACTGATCTACGTGGACGATGTCCTTTTGAGGCAGCCAACACTGGACTCACATTTGGCTGAGATCGACCACGTTCTGAATCAGCTGACAACTGCTGGTGCTAAGATATCACTGTCAAAATGCCAATGGTGCAGAACCAAAGTGGACTACGTTGGCCTACTTGTAGGTCCTGACGGAGTACAACCACAGCTGACTCGCACCCAAGGCCTCGACAATCTCAAAGTCCCCACCAATCTCAAAGAACTACAAAGTTTTCTGGGCGTGTGTAACTACTCGAACCAGTTCATCGAAAACTATGCGGACCTTGCGAAACCACTGACTGAACTCCTTAAAAAAGACGTACCATTTGTTTGGACTGACAAACAGCAACAGGCAATGGACGCTCTTATAAACAGGATCAAGTCAGCCCCTTGTTTAGTCTACCCAGACTACAACAAAGAGTTTTACTTGGAAGTGGGCTTCTCAGCTCATTGCATAAGTGCAGGTCTGTACCAGATACACGACAGAGACAAACGTGTAGTAGCCTATGCCAGCAAAACGATGGCAGGCCCCGAGTTGAGATTCTCAGACTGTGAGAAAGCTTTACTGACCACAGTGTGGGCAGTTAAACATTTCTCCAGCTACATTGGTGGACAGAAAATCATTGTGGAAACACAACACCAGCCAGTGACCTTTCTTAACAGTGAACGCATCAGAGATGGTGTGGTGACAAACTCACGTGTTGCAACGTGGCTCATGGCGCTTCAAAGTTTTAACCTAGACATACGTTATGGTCAAAACAAGAAGTCACATCTGGGGACGGACTTGGCAATCTGCCAGAAGTGTACACAAGATGTACCAGCCACCCAGCCGCCGGTTGAGGTAAAACCCCCAGTAACTGAAGACCCGAATCACCACTTCTTTGATGACAATATCTGCAAAGATATGACAACGTTGTACGTGGATGGATCTTCATTCCTCCGCGACAAGATCTGCAGAGCAGGTGTTGGAGGGGTCCTCCTCCAAGACCAAGAGCAGATAACTTTCAGCTACAAATTAGGATCTCAGACTTCTCAGTACGCTGAGATTGCAGGAATCCTAATAGCTCTCCAGATGGTAGTAGAACGCTCTATCAAGACGCTAGTCATCTGCACTGACTCTAACTATGCTCGTTTGAGTTTCGCTTGTCACCTCGCTGTGTGGAAACAGAACGGTTTCCTAACAAGCGACAGAAAAGTGGTCAAACACAAAGAGCTTTTCATAGCGTGTGATCACTTGGTGACATCACACGACTTACAGATCTACTGGAAGAAAGTTCCAGGGCATTCTAGAGTCCCAGGCGATGACAAGTACTACAATGACATTGCAGATTCCTTAGCCAAGGAAGGAGCCGACGAAGGTCCTCTATGGTCCTTCGACCCCTCCTGGTTAATCGAGACTCTGCCAACACATCCTTCAGTCAGAGTTATGGCAGTCACACGTGCACAGGCCGCAACCAGACCTGCTGACAACGCAGTCTCTGTACGACCCGCACTGACTGACCCAGACATCATCCAACTACAAAAGTCGGATCCTGCTATCAACTCCATGATACTGTACCTGACTGATCCGAAAAAAAATAGTCCGTCTAAAGACGACCTGGATTCCGATCCAGACCTTAAGGTCCTCTATCAGCTGCGCAAACAGCTAAAACTAATCAAGGGCATCTTAACTTTCGCTCATGGACCAACGTCCTCACCTGTGTTCGTGGTTCCCCATGACCAAAGGGGGGTGATGTTAGTTCATGCCCATGATCTCCCGTCCGCAGGACACAAAGGAGATAAAGCCACGCTGACGGCATTAAAACAAATTGCCTATTGGCCTGGAATGAAAAAGGATGTCAAGGACTACATTGAAGGGTGCGTGGTCTGTGGCCAGTTTCAGCCAACCAGACCACTTCACAGAGCACCACTGCAAAGCAGAGGCATTGCATTCCCATGGTCTGACCTCCAGATCGACTGGGTTGGACCACTCACTAAGAGCTCTAGAGGAAATAAATATTTTCTCACGGTAACCTGTGCATTCACCAAATGGGTAGAATGCCTACCAGCTCCTAACGACACAGCACAAACCACTGCTATGTTGTTAATGAATCATATATTCTCAAGGTTTGGACTTCCCCTTAGGGTGAACTCAGACCAAGGTACACACTTCACAGGTGAAGTGATGAAAGAACTGTGGAAGACGCTAGGCGTCAAGGCCAACTTTCATGTCGGCTACCACCCACAGGCTTCAGGCCAAGTAGAGAGAGCAAACAGAACTGTGGTGAGTATTTTGAAGAAATACGTGGCTGCAAACCACAAGGACTGGGACGTGAAACTCCCTCTGGTCCTCATGGCCATAAGAGCCACTCCACACACATCAACTGGCATCTCTCCCTTCGAGATGATGACCGGTCGACAAATGACTCTCCCTCTACACCTGTTGTACCAACCAGGCGACGCCGCCATGGCGACAGCCTACACTACACAACAATACATGAAAGATTTGAATGTACACCTCAGAAACACTTTTGCTTTCGCCCAGAAAAACCTGGAAAAATCCGCTGAAGGACGCAAGGCGTACTACGACCAGAAGGCCTCTCACAATGAACTCCAAGTGGGAGACAGAGTCTGGTACTATACGTTCGCTCCAGCAACCGGGAAAGGAGGGTCCGAGACCGGAACTCTCGCCCGCAAACTAATGCCCAGGTGGACTGGACCTCATCTGATAACAGACAAAGTGTCCTCAGTCGTCTACGAAATCAAAATCAGCAAAGGCCGCAAAGAGCCAATTGCTAAATGGGTACATCGAAATCAGATCAAACCTTACAAGGCGTTCAATGACTCCACAAAAGACAAAGATCTCACAAACTCACCGACTTCATGGGATAATAAGGTCGTCCAAACACAAGTTAGTAAATAAACTAATCAGGTTTAAACTACCATATTTCCCACCCTATAAGTCGCATTGTCCAACTTGAACTTAGAAACGCTAAGTCTAAAACCCACAACAAAAAACTAACCTTAACAACCGTTTAAATCCACGAGATTTGATTTGACCTCGGTCATAAAGTTGAGACCTGTTTTGCTTGTGTGTTGCACTTTGGAATCTGACGACAAGAGTGTGTCGAAGCAGTGAAACGTTGTTTCCTTGTTGTTTAGTCATTCTTGTTGTCATAAGTTGAAACTTGGTATTGTCCAAGGCTCATACAGTATGTGCCTCTAGTAGACTCATACATCAAAGGATCCGAAGAGGGACCCCGAAGCCGAGGACCTGCTCCCCCTGCACCTCGCACAGAGAGAAAATCTCTCTCATTGTGTGGTGACTACTTAGCTGCCCGAAATGTCTTGCAGGAAAAAGATGAACATCCTTTGCATTTCTTTGACAGGATTTTCGAGGCGTATGCAGGCGACATAATGGAACCGGGACTTGAAGAGCAGACGCTTTTCAAATCTGTTTTCAGAAATAATCTAATCTCTGATATTAGATTCAAGTTGCCATTGTACACCTGGTGTCAATTAGAAGTAACATCTTTGGATGAAATTATACAGGGTGCTGTAACTGCTTTTGAGGCTCACATGCAAAGCAAAACACCCTCTGAGGTGTGCCCAGGTCAAAAGGTCGTATCCCAGTCGCTAAAAATAGAAGAGGTTCTCTCTCCTATAGAAAGCGAGAATAAACGCTGTCGTATCAAAGGCCCTCTGACCTCAGAGGAGATGGAGAACATACGTCGGTTGATAGAAAGGTTGGATAATGCAAGCAAGAATAAACAAGATTTTCAAACTGACAAACAACGAAAGGTTGGTGCCAGCCGGAACGGTGACTCACAATGGTTCAAAGGGAGCCCCGCTCCTAAAGCACCTCAGATTGAAAAGTCTGAGACAAGCGATGAACCACAAAAGGTAGGTGTTCACTCTTTAAGAGACCCAAAATGGTTCCGAACGAACCAGGTGGGTGAAAACCAAGGTCTACCGGTGGGTGAACTTCAAAAGAAATTGAAGTATGAGGACCTAAACTCATGTAACAATGCGTGGTCCCAACAGAAACCCCCGAGCCTCGGAACTGCACCTCCCGCGCCTCGAACGGAACAGTTCGAGACATGCAAAGTGTCACGAATGTCCCAGAAAAATGGCCAACACCTCTATGCTCGGAAGAGACAGAGGAAGTAAGTAGTTTGTTAGTAGATTTGAATGTTACAGTGCTTGACCAACCTGATACAATGAGTGGCGTTATCATTGATAATGACACTATCAACACTGACCTACCTGGAGCGATATGTAGCACTATCTTTCACAAAGACTCAGAGCACACAGTTAACATTGATAACACCGACACAGATGCCACAGATGTTGACAATATAGATGCTGACAGCGAACAAAATGCTGACAGTCAACAAGATCCTGAAGGTCATGACACGGTCTGTCCTACAGATGGTATCGCAGAAGGCACGGATGACTCCCCAACCGAGAGCACAAGCCCGGTAAGTGAACCTTCAAATAGAGATGAGGCAGAAGAGACCCAACAGTTGGACCCAACCCTGGCCCAACAAGAGAACCTCCTCTGCGAGCTGGAACAATCAGCACTCACTGAACACTACCTACCACAGGTAGAAGAAGGTGTGGAGATCCACGGATCCCACACCGAAGACGCTGTACTGTCCTCTGGGACAGATAAATCGGCAATCAGCCAAGCTTTCGATGAAACCTTGGTTCAAGAGCATTTGAGTCTAGAACTAATCAGAAATGACACAGTTTCTACAGACTCAAAGAGCCCCTCTTCAGACAAAGGGGGGAAACGCTCGCACACCAACAACAGTGACCCGTCGCAGTCTGAACAATCAGACACACCTGCGACTGCGCCGACAGTTGTGACACACCTGAATTACACAGAAAGAGGTAAACGTAAGAAGAAACGTTGGCCGATACCTAAAAGGTTCCTGTGTACTGTCTACTCTCAGCTGCGAAAACAGCTTAAACTAAACATTGGCATCCTAACTTGTGCCCATGGACGGACGTCCTCACCTGTGTTCGTGGTCCCCCATGACCTCAGGGGGGTGATGTTAGGTCATGCCCAAGACAAAGACAAATATTTCAATAACCCCACAAACGACAAAGATCTCGCAAACTCACAGACTTCATGGGAAATTAAGGTCGTCCAAGCACACGATAGTAAATAAACTAAACAGTTTAAACTATATTAGTTGCTAAAAGAAACCGTTCCAACTAGAACTTAGAAACGCTAAGTCTAAAAACCCACAACAAAAAACTAACCTTAACAACCATTTAAATCTGCAGGATTTAATTGACATCGGTTATAAAGCTAAGACCTGTTTTTATTATGTGATACACGTTGGAATCTGACGACAGTGTGAGTTGAAGCAGTAAAACGTTGTTTTCTAGTTGCTTAATTGCTACTTTTGTTGTTGTTGAAGCTTGATATTGTTTTCTGAACACTCCCAGCCAAAAGAGGTTTTTATTAATGATAAGTTGAAGACTTAAATGGATTTAACTATGCCAACATGCAGTTTTCATTTTGTTAAACCTCAGTAATTGAAGTGTCATTGTAGATTAATGCTACTTAAAGTANATAACAAGAATATATTGGGTAAACTGAAAAAGAACAGAATCCGTGAACATTTACTATTCAATCTGAATAAGTAAATTAATTAAGATAAAGAGGTCAGTATTAATATTGACCTCCTCATAATTCTTACAGGCACGTAGGAACGGAACTCGTTGGTAAGTCGGGGACTACCTGTATCTGTATTCTTCCAGAAGCCTTCCCTCAAATTACCTTTGCATTTCCCCAGTCCCTGGACCTCTGTCACTATGACTCCTTTCTACTGTAAACAGTATCTGAGACAGAGCCAAGTTTTCTCACCAAAATTCCATTGTCATGGCTTGATGTTTGATGTGCAGTTTTTATGTGAATTTTGACATTGTTGTATGATGTACCGCTATTCAAATTCACAGCCTGCAGTTCCATATTGAGAAGCAATTGTTGATGTATACTTGGTGCGTGTGCATTGAAATACAAACCTGTATGACAACAAGACAAAAAACAAAACAAAACTTAAGATAATGGCTGAACGGATGCATGAATATGAATGCTTTAGCTTTGGCACCATTAACAACATAGACAATGTGACTAAGACTACAGTCTAGTTGGACTTTTGTTATTCGTTAGCTAAGTTAGTAATTATTAGTGCTCAAATTTAAACCTAAGTGGGATACCACTGTTTAGTTGCCAATCCATGTGAAATCATGGCTAAATGCAGCTGTTTAAACATTTACCACCGACCTGCCCTAAGATGTTTAAAAATGTTTACCTTTATACCAAATTTAGTCCAATTGTAAACTGGACATCTGTGGATAACTCAGACGTATCTCGTCTTCTTTTCCAACCCCCCAAAAAATCTCACAGAGTCAGTGAGTCCATCTTCTCTGGGGGCGAGCTGAAAGTGGGCAAACATGATTTCACCACTAATATTTGAACACCTCGGTTCATTTGGAAGATAGTGAGAGGCTAGTTTGGCAAATGTAGGTTTAAATATGTTGGTTCACCGAAATTTAATATTTGGACAGTTGGGGTACAAAAGAAACACTGCAGTGCGGTTTGGGTTCACATTTCAGAGAGTGAACTCTCAGCAATCGCCTGCTCTTCTTCCTACAAGTTTATCCTAAAGCGCAAAGCCATTAGGACTGCCCTGCAGAGAGAAAGCTGACAGCAGCTTGCATGACTAATGATACTGTCTTTTCAAGCTAATGGGCTCTTAAACAGTGGCACCAATTTGGAGGTAAGCTGAAAAGGTGACCACCAGGAACGGTGACCGCCCTCAAGGTAAAAAATAAATAAATAAAAACTAATGATTTAGAGATCAGGTCTAAAACGATGAGATCCTTTCAAGTTTGCTTTACAAGTTTCACCTCCCGTTTGAGAATTTTTTTCATCACAGTTGGATCTCCCCTGTTGGACTTTAGGCCCACTTTTTTTTAATAACTTTTATTCATTTTACAATAACGAAATACAACAATTGGCATATATGAATTAAAAAGAAAAAATATCCATCCATCCATCCATCCATCCATCTTCTTCCGCTTATCCGGGGTCGGGTCGCGGGGGTAGCAGCCTAAGTAGGGAGGCCCAGACTTCCCTCTCCCCAGCCACTTGGAGCAGCTCCTCCGGGGGAATCCCAAGGCGTTCCCAGGCCAGCCGAGAAACATAGTCCCTCCAGCGCGTCCTGGGTCTTCCTCTGGGTCTCCTCCCGGTGGGACGTGCCCGGAACACCTCACCAGGGAGGCGTCCAGGAGGCATCCTAACCAGATGCCCGAGCCACCTCAACTGGCTCCTCTCGATGTGGAGAAGCAGCGGCTCTACTCCGAGTCCCTCCCGGATGACTGAGCTTCTCACCCTATCTCTAAGGGAGAGTCCAGCCACCCTGCGGAGAAAACTCATTTCAGCCGCTTGTATCCGAGATCTTGTTCTTTCGGTCATAACCCAAAGCTCATGACCATAGATGAGGGTGGGAACGTAGATCGATCGGTAAATTGAGAGCTTTGCCTTTTGACTCAGCTCTCTCTTCACCACGACAGACCGGTACAGCGCCCGCTTCACTGCGGATGCTGCACCTATCCGCCTATCGATCTCACGCTCCAGTTTTCCCTCATTCGTGAACAAGATCCCGAGATACTTAAACTCCTCCACTTGGGGCAGGACCTCCTCCCCGACCCGGAGAGGGCATGCTACCCTTTTCCGGCTCAAGACCATGGCCTCGGATTTGGAGGAACTGATCCTCATCCCGGCCGCATCACACTCGGCTGCAAACCGCTCCAGTGAAAGTTGTAAATCACGAACTGATGAAGCCAGTAGGACCACATCATCTGCAAAAAACAGAGAAGCGATTCTAAGGTCACCAAAACGGATCCTCTCAACACCTTGGCTGCGCCTAGAAATTCTGTCCATAAAAGTTATGAACAGAATCGGTGACAAAGGGCAACCTTGGCGGAGTCCAACTCTCACCGGAAACGAGCCTGACTTACTGCCGGCAATGCGGACCAAGCTCTGACACCGGTCGTACAGGGACCTAACAGCCCTTATCAAAGGGCCTGGTACCCCATACTCCCGGAGTACCCCCCACAGAACCCCCCGAGGGACGCGGTCGAATGCCTTCTCCAAGTCCACAAAGCACATGTAAACTGGTTGGGCAAACTCCCACGCACCCTCCAGGACCCTGCTGAGGGTGTAGAGCTGGTCCAGTGTTCCACGACCAGGACGAAAACCACACTGCTCCTCCTGAATCCGAGGTTCGACTATCCGACGGACCCTCCTCTCCAGAACCCCTGAATAGACCTTACCAGGGAGGCTTAAGAGTGTGATCCCCTATAGTTGGAACACACCCTACGGTCCCCCTTTTTGAATAGGGGAACCACCACCCCAGTCTGCCAATCCAAGGGAACTGCCCCCGATGTCCACGCGATATTGCAGAGTCGCGTAAGCCAACACAACCCTACAACATCCAGAGCCCTAAGGAACTCCGGGCGAATCTCATCCACCCCCGGAGCCTTGCCACCGCGGAGCTTTTTAACCACCTCGGCGACCTCAGCACCAGAGATCGGAGAACCCGACCCAAAGTCCCCAGGCTCTGCTTCCTCAGTGGAAGACGTGCCAGTAGGATTGAGGAGGTCTTCGAAGTATTCCGCCCACCGACTCACAACATCCCGAGTTGAGGTCAGTAGCACGCCACCTCCACCATAAATGGTGTTGGTCTCGTACCTCTTTCCCCCCCTGAGACGCCGGATGGTGGACCAGAATCGCCTCGAAGCCGTACGGAAGTCATTCTCCATGGCCTCTCCGAACTCCTCCCACGCCCGAGTTTTTGCCTCAGCAACCACCCGAGCCGCATGCCGCTTGGACTGCCGGTACCTATCAGCTGCTTCCGGGGTCCCACAAGCCAAAAAGGCCCAATAGGACTCCTTCTTCAGCCTGACAGCATCCCTCACTGCCGGTGTCCACCACCGGGTTCGAGGGTTGCCACCACGACAGGCACCAACAACCTTGCGGCCACAGCTCCGATAAGCTGCCTCGACAATAGAGGCGCGGAACACGGCCCACTCGGACTCCATGTCCCCCGCCTCCCTTGGAACGTGTTCAAAGCTCTCCCGGAGGTGGGAGTTAAAGCTCCGTCTTACGGGAGACTCTGCCAGACGTTCCCAGCAGACCCTCACAATACGTTTGGGTCTGCCAGGTCTGACCGGCATCCTCCCCCACCATCGGAGCCAACTCACCACCAGGTAGTGGTCAGTTGACAGCTCCGCCCCTCTCTCACCCGAGTGTCCAAGACATGCGGCCGCAGATCAGATGAGACGACAACAAAGTCGATCATCGAACTGCGACCTAGGGTGTCCTGGTGCCAAGAGCACATATGGACACCCTTATGCTTAAACATGGTGTTCGTTATGGACAATCCATGACGAGCACAGAAGTCCAACAACAGAACACCACTCTGGTTCAGATCAGGGGGGCCGTTCCTCCCAACCACACCCCTCCAGGTCTCACTGTCATTGCCCACGTGAGCGTTGAAGTCCCCCAGTAGAACAAGGGAGTCCCCAGGAGGCGCACTCTCCAATACCCCCTCCAAGGACTCCAAAAAGGGTGGGTAGTCTGAGCTGCCGTTTGGTGCATAGGCACAAACAACAGTCAGAGCCCGTCCCCCCACACGTAGGCGAAGGGAGGCTACCCTCTCGTTCACCGGGGTGAACCCCAACGTACAGGCACCAAGATGGGGGGCAACCAGTATGCCCACTCCTGCTCGGCGCCTCTCACCAGGGGCAACTCCAGAGTGGAAGAGTGTCCAACCCCTCTCAAGGAAACTGGTTCCAGAGCCAGAGCCATGCGTTGAGGTGAGTCCGACTATTTCTAGTCGGAACCTCTCAACCTCACACACTAGCTCAGGCTCCTTCCCCACCAGAGAGGTGACATTCCATGTCCCAATGGCCAGCTTCTGTAGCCGAGGATCAGACCGCCAGGGTCCCCGCCCTCGGCCACCACCCATCTCACATTGCACCCGACCCCTTTGGCCCCTCCCACAGGTGGTGAGCCCATGGGAAGGGGGACCCACGTCTCCTCTTCGGGCTGTGCCCGGCCGGGCTCCATGGGTAAAAGCCCGGCCACCAGGCGCTCGCCAGCGTGCCCCACCTCCGGGCCTGGCTCCAGAGTGGGGCCCCGGTGACCCGCGTCCGGGCGAGGGAAAACTTAGTCCATTAATTGTACTCATCATAGGGGTTTTTGGGCTGCACTTTGTCTGATCCCTCACCTAGGACCTGTCTGCCTTGGGTGACCCTTCTAGGGGCATGAAGCCCCTGACAGCATAGCTCCTAGGATCATTGGGACACTCAAACCCCCCCACCACGGTAAGGTGGCTGCCCAGGGAGGGGTCAGAAAAAGAAAGAGAAAGAAAGAAAAAAGAAAGAAAGAAAAAAAGAAAGAAAAATATATAAAATATAAAATGAAAGGTAGCAGATGAAGAAAGTATCTCATGAAATCTGCTCCTTATTTCTCTAATTCAAACAAATTGTTCTATAATAACAAAACAAGTAAATAACTCATTCAACCTTCAGTTATATATAAAACTCAAAAATACATTCATGTATATTTGTTTAACAATTTGACTTTAACCAGTTTCTTAAAGACAGGGATTGATTTGGCTTCCTTAATTATTGTCTTTAAGTTATTCCACAATCCAACTCCCTGAATTACGGTAGTTCTTCCTTTAAACTAGTTCTAAATTGGGGTTTTACAAATACATCTTTTCCTTTAAGATTGTAGCAGCCTGATCTTTTCACAAAATAAATTTGGATATTTAACGGTAGTGTATTTTTATGAGCTCTATACATAAGTAACAAAATGTTATAATCCACCAAATCATAGAATTTCAGAAATTTCAACTGATGAAATAATTCACTATTTTACTGTTTTCAGACCATCATCTTCTTCAGCTCTGTGTCGAGGTGAGGACTTACAGTTGTGTGGTTTGTTGTCTGTGGAGGGAGACCGGTTTCCCAGAAGATCCAGGTCTTATTGGAGTCTGACTGGAGAAGTACAGGTCAGGTATGGTGCAAACATGCATGCTGTCCTCTACTTATGCCTTTTATCTTCTTTGTTTGCAAGAGAAAATGCATGACAGGATTAAAATAATCTAAAGAACTGGGCCACAGCTGGTGATCAATCCACATTTTTCTGTATTTGAAGTACTTCTAGAGAATCTTGCACCTGGCTCATTGGCCAACGCATTTTGCACATGCACTTCCTCATTATCTGACATTTTAATAACAAACTTTCCAACGCAAATAGGTTTTGAGGATGAGAACGTGGAGTTCCAGGATCGAGCTCCAAGCCATCTGGTCCTCGTGAAAGCCGAGGAAAGGCTGCACCCTCAGCAGTGGGTCAAGTATGTACTCGAGTGTTTTGTTGCATGTTCAGTTTTTTTTTCTTTTTTTTCAAAGCACAGCGGAGGAGTTTGGAGAGCCTAATTCGAGTCGTCTAGGCTGCATCTCTGTCCCTTAATGAGGGCGCAGTCCTGCTGGACTCTGAGGCTGAAATTACTGTGGATCGCTTTCTAAAAATTCCAAGGTGAATTTGAAGACAAAGAGAATATGACTGTACATTCAAACCCAACGCTACAACTGTTACAGTGCATGCGTTGGTTCTAATACAGCTTCTGCTCTTGATTTGCCTCTGAACTAAACCGAACACTAATGAACCTCTGCTCTAACAGCAAACAAGAGACTCATGCAGTGAGTCAACTGGACAGCAGCTTTAAGTGAACAATAATGGGACATGTGTGTAACTTTCTATGACCGGTCTGATTGGATACTTTTGCAACGTGTGTGTGGGTGCATGCATACCTATTTATTCTGCATGTCTGTGAACACGTAAGCAGTGTGTGGGTGTGAATATGTGTTTTCACTTTCTTTTTGTTTCTTGTCATGTAACAAAGAGGGGAATAGAAAATACCTTCCGTCTGCCCATTTGGTGAGCTTGATCTTTTGAAAAATCTTCAGTTTTAATGAGAGTTAATAGGAGAGATCATATTTCTTTAGTTTTAGCTCCAGAGGCTCTGTGTCAAATCCAGAATTTAATTCAAAATCTTACTTCTGACCTACAAAGCTCTCAACAACCTAGCTCCATCTTATATTTCCGATCTTATTGTTCCATATTTTCCTAACAGAACACTTTGCTCTCAGACCGTAGGTTTACTGGTTCCTAGAGTTTCCAAAAGCAGAACAGGAGGCAGATCTTTCAGTTATCAGGCTCCTCTCTTGTGAAACCAACTTCCAGTTTCTGTCCATGAGGCTGACACATTGTCCAGTTTGAAGTCTTTCCTTTTTGATAAATCCTATAGTTAGGGTTGGCTTGGGTTTCCAGAGCTGTCCTTTAGTTAAGCCACTATAGGCTTAGACGGCTGGAAGACAAACTGATCAAATTTCTTCACTCCGCTGCTGTTTTTAATTGCTCTACATGTTTTGTATTTGTAATTATTTCTATCCTTTACATTTTTTTTTTGTCTTTCCTCATATAAAAAGTACATCTGGACCTGCCATTCTGTGTTTGTTTGTTTCTCCTTCCTGCTCCTCTCAAACCCAGCCAGTCGAAGCAGATGGCCGCTTAGGGCTGAGTAATATACCGAAAATTAACCAACATAAAAATTTACAACAATGATCAACGTCATTTTGCCCAAATCTGTATTTTTAGTGTTTAAAAAAAAATAAAAATAAAAGTTGTTTTGTCTTTTGGCTGAGTATAGGTAAGCTATGCTCATGTTCAAGGGTCTGCAACCTGCGGCTCTGGAGCCACATGCGTCTCTTTGGTCCCTCTGCAGCGGCTCTTTCAAGCTTTGACCAAGACTTACATAAAACTGAATTTTATAGGATGTTGTACCCACAAAAAATTACTAGTTTAACAGTTTTCCTGTCAACTCCTTTGCAAATATGTGGATACTAGTACTAATACACAAAGTAAATTATACTGTACTCATTTTAAGTTTATGCTTTATTCTTCAAAGTAGGATACGCAATTACCATATTTTTTTTTACTATAAGGTGCACCAGATTATAAGGCTCAATATCAATGAAGGGGTCTGTTTTCATACGTAAGGCACACCAGATTATAAGGCGCATTATCAAAACAAAACAATCGGATAAGTCAAACTTTATCCAACTCATTCATAATCAGTGGTGGGCGCCAGACCGCTAGGGAGCGCTAAAGCGCTATTCCGCTTACAGTGGACCTAAACTTTTTGTCAGCGTTTTTGTGAATTGACTAACTTTTATAATTCATAAGCGGATTTGTGCTATTTTTATTTAAAATGCAGTACCGCTAATAACTAATTATCTATCAGTAAAAACCAATAAACTTATTTACAAGCTCTTATGCTGCTTGTTTTTACCTTTTTCCCCACCGTAAACAGCAGAAAGGAGGAAGGGTGTGAGGGGAAGGGGGGCAGAGCTGAGAACAGACCATGTAGGTAAATGCCTGGGGGTCCCATTTCAGCAGTGGCCCCGGCCCCGCCTCGCCCCGTGCAGTCACCTACATAACTAACATTGATCCTGCTTGTTAATATACATTTAACATAAAAATAATTATAGTTACGATGAAAACGTTCATTAAATACGCAATAAAAAAAACGGTCGATTTCTTTATCCCCCTACTAAAAATGGACTATTCCATCTTTACATCTTCCGGGTCAGAGTTGAACTCAGGGGCTTCTGTGGCTAGCTGGCTGCGCTCGGTGTCTTCATAAATCCGTAGAGAACCCCGCTGTTTCAAGCCAAATTAACGTGGCCGGATGATTTTATTGAGGGTTTTGTGTCGACCACGCGACGGTGAGTCGTTATTTTTATGTATTTTAGTTACTTTTCATTAAATCTGTTGACTACCTATAGACGCTAACGCTGTGTCTGCCGGTAGTGCTGGGTTACTAATGGATAATCCGTAGAGAACCCCGCTGTTTCAAGCCAAATTAACGTGGCCGGATGATTTTATTGAGGGTTTTGTGTCGACCACGCGACGGTGAGTCGTTATTTTTATGTATTTTAGTTACTTTTCATTAAATCTGTTGACTACCTATAGACGCTAACGCTGTGTCTGCCGGTAGTGCTGGGTTACTAATGGATAAATCCGTAGAGAACCCCGCTGTTTCAAGCCAAATTAACGTGGCCGGAGGATTTTATTGTGCGTTTTGTGTCGACCATTCGACGGCGAGTCGTTAGTTTCATGTATTTGGGTTACTATGTATAAATGCGGTGGCGACACACCCGTGTATTTGAGATTTAAACGTGGTTTTAGGGATTAAAAGATCATTCTATTTTTTGTTAATTTCGTGGCCGAATAGAATATATGTACGTAAAGTATTAAATAAATCCTTTGATTTTTGTAATTTCATCCTTTTAGGATCATTTTTGTTACTTTTCAGTTGGCAGTGTAGTGCAAATATTGATAACGCTGCCGGCTATATATAAATATATATATATATATATATATAAATATATATATATATATATATATATATATATATATATATATATATATATATATATATATATATATATATATATATATATATATATATATAATATAGAAATATATAAATAGCGGATTAGATTAGCTTCCCCTAATTTTCATAAGACATTTGTGCTTTTGAAATTGTGGACCTAAAAAAATTAAAAAGCGTTTTAGAAATTGTGGAACTAATTTTTTAATTAGCGGTGCCCAGCTTTGTTCATAATAACCACACACAATCGGTTTGAGGTCAGTAAGCACAACCAGAATTAATACAGAAGACTCACTGGATTATGAGGCTCACTGTCAATTTTTGAGAAAATTAAAGGATTTTTAAATGCGCCTTATAGTCCAAAAAATAAGGTACTCCACAATTCTATAAAAAGCACATTTGTCTTCACAGTTCGCTGTTTTAGTATTTTTTTTTTTTATTGGCAAAATACAAGACAATACAAGACGTTGGACAGATGAATGGAAGATGGATAGAATCCAATATTTTCTTTTGTCTCAAAATGTAAAAATATCAACAAATGTTAACACTCATTAGATGTTTTTATTTTATAATTTCACACCTACTGGCGAGAAAAGCCCCTCTAGCAAACTTAAAATTGTCCACGGGCCACCAGTTGATAATAACAGTTGTAGAAGGTTTTGCGGCTCTTGACACGTTTAATTTAGTGAACGAAAGGGCAGAAATGGCTCATTTGATCGTAGAGGTTGCAGACCCCTGCTCATGTCCCTTTAAGATGCTGCGCTACGTGCAGTCTATGGTCACGTGACTCCACCCCATGGAGGAAATTTTGAACGTTGAAGCGGCAGCAGCAGCGGCAGAGCTGG
Organism: Garcialebias charrua; assembly: GCA_038048925.1. Lineage (NCBI taxonomy): Eukaryota > Metazoa > Chordata > Actinopteri > Cyprinodontiformes > Rivulidae > Garcialebias > Garcialebias charrua. Next base: position 17,224 of record JBBPBX010045529.1, read on the forward strand.
TCCAGGAGGAAGAGGTCCAATGGGAAGAACTTACAAAAGCTCAAAGTGAGGACCAGATAAAAGTTATTCTTCCACCACCAAGCAGCAGTCAATAGCACAAGCATTTGAAGGCTCTCAAATATATGAGCGAACGTCAAAAAGATGGCTGGAGACAACAAATGCCATTGGCTACCATATAGCTAAAGATGTGGCTCCTATTGCTATAGCGGAATGCAAGGACTTCATACATCTCACGAATACCGTTGACAGGAGATATGGTCTGCCATCGCGGAAATATTTTTCCAAAACTTTGGTTCCAGGTCTGTACACAGTTAGAGTGGCACTAAAAAGTAATTATGCCATTAATATACAGTAACTGGCTGTGAATTATTTTTTCAGGCCTATCACATTATTTTTGGGGGTGGGGGTTTGCAGTTATTGTCCATTTATCGTTAGAGGTGAACTGCCCAATATATTGTGATATTGATTTTAGGCCATATCGCCCAGCCCTATGGCCGCTCATTCTGAACCTAGTTCTGCTGGAGGTTTCTTCCTGTTAAAGGGGAGTTTTTCCTTTCCACTGTTGCCTTTGTGCTTGCTCAGGATGGGAGATTGTGACAAAGTCAAGATTCAACGCATCAGCTGACATTCTTGCGTAGATAGAGAACTTTTACCAGTTTGCTTTTGGTATCTGAATGTTTCTCTCCAGTGCCCTGAGACAACTTCTGTTGTGAATCCAAGATGGCTGCTACCAAGACTTGTGAGCCAGACAACTCGAAATGTAAGCAACCTAGAGCTTGTGTGTTGGTTTGTCCATGGAGGGCTTAGTAGTTTGTGCTGAGCACTGACTGTTTGACACTGTTTTTGACACTGTTTTTAAATAGGTTTTGACCTGGTGAGATTGATAGTCCTGTTTTCATCTTAATGTTACCTTAGCTGGGTGTTTAAACAGGTAGTTTGATGCTGGGAGGGGCTTCTACGACCCTATAGGGGTTGGCCCCCTTTTGGTGTCGTTTTGTTCTTTTTGGCCGGCTCACCAGGTCCAACATTTGTTTGTACTTTGTTTTTGTTTGGGACACGGGGGAAACTGAAGGTGAACTCCTGTTTTTTTAGCTGTCTTCCTCCCCAGAAAGGAGTTGGCTGCATGAACCATGCCCGCAGCCTCCAGGAGTTATTCAAAAATAAAACTTTTTTTTAAACCTTTTTATTGTCTTGTGTCCTATCAATATGCTATGTTCCTTGTGGACGTAACATATTATGGTATTGACTTCCATTTTGGTGTATGGCTGCATCTAGGTGTACAATTGGTTACTATCAAAATTCAAGATGGCCATTGCCATGTACTGTATAGGGTTAGGGTTAGATAGACCCTAACCCTAAACCTAACCCTGATCAACCAGATCATTTGGAGAAACTATACTTTCTAGTTATTATATTGCTTAAAAATATAGTTAAAAATTATAGGGTAATCTATATTTGCCACTTCCTGGCTCCCCCATTGTGGCTGGTGGTGGATAAAATAATTCCTCCACTTACCAGAATGCATCACTCTACCTTTCTTCTTCTACACAGTAACTCCCATTTAATATCTTGCATCAAGGTTTACTTGCATTCCCTGTCCAATTCCAGTCCAGGCAATCATTCATCTAAAACTGCAAACATTCCTTATTGAAAACTCTCAGTGATCGCGGACATCGATGCACCGCTCCTTTGTTTGGGTTTTAGGTGCTCGTTTATTTTCATAGAATTAGCATTTCATATTACTTAGGAATTGTTGAGAGTAAGTTGGGTATTTCCATCTCTTGTTTTGTTTACTCAGAAACTGCGAAAATTATCTTGTATTTTGTATAACATCAACCTTTATTACACCTTTCATATCAAGTTGAAGACTGAAATATAACAGTTTTAATGATTAATTGTTGAGCAGGCAGACAGGGTGACCTCTTCTTTGGGTGCACAGAGGGAAGAGTAGTTTCAAAATGAGGAGAAGAGGACACTCGAGGTAACATCGTAGGTGTCCCGTTTAGACAGATACCCAAGGGTGTATAGGGTGAGCACCTTCACAGGCATCAGGTAAGGAGTAGAGGCACACACGAGGTTAAAACATGTAAAAGAAGAAAGAATCAAAGCAGGGATGGAAGCTGAATCATAAGATTGTCAGCTCTGGAGTTACACGATTAGGATTTGAGGAGCAGATCGCAGATGAGCCGGTGTCACAGAGAGGGGCACTGTGCAAGCAAAGCATGTCGTGACACATGAATCCATCACTTCCCATTCCCCGTCTCAGTGAACTTCAAAGACGGCTCTCAAATCATGCATCCATTCAGCCAGCTCGCTCTGCAGCGGGAAGGGCATACTGTAATGTGCATGAGGACCATGTTTCTATCGGAGCAGTGTGTGTGGGTATCGGCTCAGGGAGTCGTGGTCTTTTGTGGTGGTCCTGCTCTAAGCAGTTTGAGAGTCCACACATACATTCTGCCTGATATGCACATGTACTTACAGTTTCTTACCAATCCAAAGGCTTATGTTAACCAACATTTGGCTTCTCGCAAGCACACTTCAAAATTATTAGCCCTAAACCACTCATAGCGGCTTACGTTTCAGTCCATGTTCAGGACTTCTGGACCACCGTGTCACTTTGTTCTCATCAAAACCTGTTCCACACAGCAACCCCACACATCACAGACAAACACACGGAGCGCGGCTGTCACGCTAAAGGTTGATGGGCTAGTGGGATGCAAATCCACCTCCGTACTGTTCCAGAGCAAGGAGTAGTCAGACAGCTCGCCAACCAGGCCAAAGCGTGCTAAAGTAGGCCAGTCCTGGGATAACAGCCTCCTGAGTTACACATTTAAATCTCCTTTGATGGAAACAATATTCTGAGATTGTCAACAACTGGCAACATGTCAAACAAGAACTCCAATCTGATTTAGAAATTCAAAACGCTGAGATTTTTATAAATTTAAAATGTCATAAGAACCATTTAGGAGATTTACCATATTTCCTGGCATATAAGTCGCTCTGGAGTACAAGTCGCATCAGTCAAAAAAAGCATCAAGAAGAGGAGAAAAGCACATAAGTCATTTTGGCGTTTAAGTTTATTGTGCGTCACCGCTGACCCCTGGGAAACGTCAGCTGATTTTTGGCATGATACCGGCACATGCGGTTAAGGAACTCTGGAGCCGTGAGTAGGCCTGTCGCAATAATAATAATAATAATTCAGGTGTGCAGTGGAGAGCATCCTGTGCTCCAGCATCAACGTGTGGCATGGAGGCTGCACAGTTGCAGAGAGGAAAGCTCTACAGAGAGTGGTGAAGGCTGCACAGAAGATGTTGGAGTCAGTCTCCCCACCATCACAGACATTTACACCTCCAGATGCAGGAAAAGAGCCACCTGCATCATGAAAGACCTCACTCACCCAGCACACTCACTCTTTGCCCCACTCCCCTCAGGACGGAGGTTGAGGAGCATCAAATGTAGAACCACTAGACTGAGGAACAGCTTCTACCCTGAGGCTGTTAGACTCATGAATAAATAAATAATAAGAATAAACACTGCAAAATATCACATCATGCTGATCTGTTTTCTTGTTGCTGTGTTCATCTGTGACCATCTGCTCATACAGACTCATGTTCGTGCTGCTGTTTATAATGATTTTTTCCCTACTACATTAGTGCTTAGTGTATTTCTAGTTGATGTTTTTCTTAGTTATATCCTAGATGTTATTACTGTTTTTCTCTTACATTTTGTTGTTGGATGTAACTGGGACACTGTGTACTTAATCTCGTTTCATCACATGTACCACATGCGGTGCAAATGACAATAAAGATTCTCTGACTCTGATAAACAATAAATCAATTAATCTCATGAATGATAAATGAAAACTATCAACCTCGTTTTCATTTATTGGCTTTATCGTTTATTCGTGTCTCCCTCTTTCTACTGAAGACACTGGATGACAAAAGGCTCAACTCCGGTGCTCTTTACTGACCCCTCCCTTTCTCTTTAAAATCCATTTTAACAATCCACAATCGTGTTTTTGGATCGTTCAAAGCAGCTAAGCTGAGAAGCTAAGCTATGAGCTAAGCTAACAGACTGAAAAAAAAACGCTGTCTTGTTGAAGCTCCAAAATTCACGGTTGAAACTTGTGCCTTTGTGTAAAAAGTTGTTTTTCTCTGCAAAAAGAAGCTGAGAACTTGTTTATTGATATTTTATTAAAAGCTGTGTGTGAAAAATGCTATGCTAAAGAGCTCAAACTACACCGAGCATCCGTCAGTTTGAGAACCAAAAAACTGGAATGAGAGACAGCCCACGTCACGTCAAGGAGCCTCCCTCCCATTTTCTTAAAGAGACACGCTGCTCGCTCTCTCACTTTCCATCCTTCAGTTCAAACAGTCTTATACTGCCACCAGGTTGCCAAAAAAGGTACTACACACAAAAATTAACCAACACTTTTTCTTAAATTTGCAATTACTAATTATTGTCAAATTTCAAACAATATTATTGTTTATTTATCACAATAAGTTAAGATAATTAATCACCCAGCAAAATTTGTTATTGTGACAGTCCTCTTCTTCCGTCTGCACCAGCTGAGTGAAGCGAGCGCATGGGAGGACTCACTGTTGCAATTCTTTGAAATTTAACAAGATTAACACTTATTTGTTTGCTCGACATTATAGCAAACGTGTGTCTCAGTTTTACTTTTTCCTTAATAAATGCACTTTAATGGTCAATTTTTTGGTGGGGGCGGTGGGGGTAGTGGTACAGGAACAACATACAGTATATGCCTACCAGTAGTTGTCAAAAGCCTAGAGGGCTCTCTTGCGCCTCTAGCGGCTGTAAATGGTAATGGTTCATGTCAGTATGAATGAACATTTAAAGCGTCAGACAAACATTGCGTTAATATAACTATGGAAAAAATATGTATACAAGTCGCTTCGGTGGATAAGTCGCAATCTATGCAAAAAACTGTGACTTATACGTAAATAAAAATATAAATACAGTAGTTTTTTAGATTTCTTGTAGTGGGGGTTCAGTGGAAATGTAATCATTTGTCAGTATCTGACCTGCAGTACACAGACTTATTTCAGTTTGAGGCATTAGAGGCGGCTGTGGTGTAGTGGTAATGGCAGTCGTCTCCCGATCGGAAAGTTGGCGGTTCGACTTCCGGGACCCGCACCATGTGTCGTTGTGTCCTTGGGCAAGACACTTAACCCTGAGTTGCTCCCGGTAGGACTGGAAAGCACCTTGCATGGTAGTCTGCCGTCACCGGTTTATGAATGTGTGTAGCATTCAATATATGTGTAGCACTTTGAGATTTTCAGTAATGAAAAGTGCATTATAAATTGAATTAATTATTATTATTATTATTATTATTATTATTAGAGGGAAACTAACAGAAGAGTCAAGCTAGCAGCTTGACCGCAAGGGAAGACTATTTAAATTATATTTCAACCATCTAAAACAATTTAAACCTAACTTTTTTTTTCAAAGAGGTACAAGTGAATGCTAGTAAACTTTGTCAAGATGTCATTTTGACTCAGATATTTGTTTTTATTTTTCATTAATTCTATGTTTATTTACACTGACAGTACACATCCCAGTGCCAAAGTTGCTTTTTCATATGAAAAGCCGTGAGGGTAACATTTTCAACACCCATTTCAGTGCTTCATAAGTTTTAATTCATCTTGAACTTTTCCATATTTTGTCAAGTTACAACCACAAAGTCAAACAAAAAATACATTTACTTTACTTTCCAGGTATTTTATTGTAAAAAAAAGTTAAAATGTCCTTTTCCTTTTACAATTACTGTATGTGCTAATTTGTGTTGTTCTGTCACATAAAATCCCAGTAAAATACTGTTTGAATAGTTTTTAATGCTCTGTATGTGCATGTGTTCATCAGCAGAACCGACCTTGGCTCATTACATTAGATTATCCAGGTGAAGTCCACTGATGTGGCCCCCCTGATGAGTTTGAAGGTGGTGACCCTGTCCACTTCAGCTTTGATGATGTTTGTTTGGTAGGTGATAGTAATTCTGCTTTGGCCCATTATAACTTTCTTAGTTTTACTGATGGTAAATTTTCAATCAAGGGTTATGAATGTTTTATTATATTGTGTCTAAGATGGCTGATAAACATATTTCCCTCTGCCCTGAGTACTATCTAGCAAAACAATCTAATTTTGATCTAGCTCTCTGACTCCCGTGTATGCTCTCTTTGACATTGTTGCCATGAGAACATGCTCAAAACATTCCCTTATCTCCACCTGGAGGTCAACTCGCCATTGTTCATTGATCACGTCTGCAGCTGACTGTGGCTGGCTACAGGAGGAAATGCCCACTGAACTCCGCTGCTGTATAAAAGTCTGCAGATGATTCAGTTTGATGCTCATTTATGTGGCGCGTTTCATGCATATGCATGTATATGTATGTACGGTAATCTGTCTAGAATGGGTCCTTGCAAATAAATAAAAAACGGTTAAAAATATTTTCCTGTTGTTGATTGTGGTTCTTTTGTGTAAACAATGAAGAGAGATTTTCTCCAACAATTGACATTCAGACAAGTTGTTGCTTTGACAGCATAACACGTTTTCCTCCCTACCATAGGCTGACTCACTGTTGATGAGAGACCTAGGATTATTGTGTAATCTGCAAAAATCTGAGAATGGTGATATTCCCGTATGATGCTACACAGTCATACGTATAAAGTGTGGTACTAGCATGGGACCGAATACACATCCTTGTGGTGTACCAATGTTCATGAAGAGTGTCTTAGAGCCGATGTTTCCAATCCTGACAGACTGGCCTAAGAGCATTCACTTTAACGGCTTTGAACTTCTTTGAGCACGAGTTGTTTTCAATTGCTGAAACTTGATTTAGAACTGACTTCCGTCAAACCATTTGTTGTTCTCTGGTTCTTCAAACTCTGATTTTTCTGACTGCTGCTTTCTGCTTGTAGGACACAAATATTTTATAACTATTCCATAGAAACCCACTTAGATTAATTCTAACTATTCTTTTCAGAAACTGAGTTTTGAATGAGGGTCAGTTTTGGCTAACGAGCTTTCACCATTTAATATGGAATGGTTGTTTTAGGTTCAATGTGCTGAAATTTACTGTGAGCTCCTCTGTTTTTGGCACTTCGCCAGAGAAACAAAATCAATGTTTGCAAATTGTTAACCCTCAAAGATTCATGTCAATTTCTGTGGCGATGTGTCCATGAGTAGTAGAAACCCCCCTGCGTTGTTCAAGTTTTGAAAAACTTTGTGAAGAAATTATTCTATGTGCATGTGGGTGGGTGGCGGAGGAAGATTTAGCTGAAGTTTCCAGGGAGCAACACAGGGGTTCATGTTCAGAAGCTGGACGAAATTAGGACTCAGTTAAACCCATGCTGGTTAGAAGGCGGCGCGCACACACACACACACACCATCGCCTTTTCCATTCACTCGAGCTAAAAAAAAAAAAAGCCTGCACACAGGTACACAATGCGACTCATCAAAATATACATATGAAGCAGCTGCGTTTCCTGGTAAGGCAGCAGTATCTGGGGTGATAATCACATTTATATATACAGTACACAGATGAACACACAAACCAATCCTGTCAAACCTTTGCCAAACCTCACACTGATACAGATCCTAGACCAGTTAGAGAGTTAGAAATCAGCAGGAAAACAAGGATCAACACCCAACAGATGATCTATACTGAGCTGCGGATTAATTAAAGGTGTCAGCGCATTAGGTGTCCATCCCAATTTTGGCCCGTTTTCCTGCCTTGGAAAACAAAACAAAAAAAACTAAGAAATTATAAGCGAGCATGTGTGGTTCATTAAGAACATTGCACTGTGAATTTAGGTATTGGTACATTGGACGATGCAAACAAATTTAGCAAAGAACAGGAATTTCCCAGGGGACAATGGGATTTTGGCAAAACAGGTGAGAAATAAAGTGAGTCCTCTTTGGGGCATTCTTCATTAGAAACATCCTTCAAAATTTAAACGAGTCACTGAAAGTTGGACGTTGCATGTCCGAACTCATGTTTGAAATCTTTTACAGTTTACACACAGTCACACGGGATATATTTTAAAGAATTTTTCCACAGACTATTCAACTGTTAGCTAATGTCATTAGCTTTTCAACTTGCAAACAAACTTTTCTAACTCCTACATCTTTTTCTTAATAAATTTACATAAAATATAAAGCAAAACATCAGCATTTTATCTTATTTTGCCCAGTTAGCTATACGATTTAATGTCTTCTTAAAATCCCCATCGAATGCAGAGTTTCTATCAATTCTAACTCAAACATTTATCTTATACGTGTCATATCTCCTGCAAAAAGCACTAGAAAGTTATAAATTCACTGTGGGACCATCATAATCTGCCAATTGTAGTTCAAGAACTTTTTAAATACATCTTACAGTTTTTACACAGGAACTGTTTGTTTGAGGCTAACTTTTTTGTCTGTTTCTGTCTGCCTGTCTTAAATTGACACAGGTGTGTGGTTATGGCGACCATCTTCATTCTCTACACTCTTTACATAGTTTACACGTCCAAACGTTTCTTTAGTTTTAATCATTACAAAGTTGATGGGATTTTAAGCAGTTGATGCATTGACGCCACTCAGAAATGTTTCTGGAATGTTCTAATAACAGAAAAGTCACTTGATACTAAATGTCAGTAACATCTGAGTTGAAGGAAATGGTTCAACCCTCCCCCAGTTTAAGACATGTTAAAGAACAGCATCTGAAGAAGTCTGAAACTTTACATGGAAAGGAAAACGGGCTGTTTCTAATTGAATCCATGAGTTTGATTAGATGATATTGCATCTCTATCAGCGCAGAGGAACTCATCTCATCTGCTGATTGCCGGAGCTCTTCACATAAAAGAATCGGGAATGTTTCATTAAGGCTGTGATAATTTAACAAGATACACTTTATAACTGGGAGCGTATTCAGAACTGGGTAAAAACAACACCCTGACAGATTTATTTCTCATGGAACAGCAACACAGAGGCAGGAAGGATGCATTTTACTCTGTTCTGATCTTCTCTTTATTGAACGACAGGATCGTGTCAATAACTTGCCACCAGTGGTAAAAGTCTAGATCAGGGCTGTTCAACTGGTGGCCCGTGGGCCAAATCAGGCCCACAGAAGTGCTCAGGTTGGCCCACCAGTGGGTTAATTTTTAAATAAAATTAGATATTAAAACCATAAAACAAACTAACTTAATGGCAATAACCGCTGGATGTCCGTCCCCTGAACAATTTAACTGAATAGCCGTGGTTTAGATTCATTCACGCTGAGAATGTGGATTCAGCTTTTACACGATTGTTTCCCTATCTTTCTGTAGGCTATGATCTTCGAAATCTAAAAACTCAGCATTCTTTCTGCAAATTCAGCCAGTTATATTTTAAAATGTTCAGCTCATTTAGGAGCTATAAGATTTAGTAACTAACATTTTTGAAAATGTTGACTTTTATACAAACATTTATCCTAGACATTAAGATATTTTCAATCCATTAAAGATATGATCTAAAAAACCTGCTTTTAAAGGCTGCTTGCTCGCTTCTTCTGCTCTAGCTAGTCTTTTGCTTATTTTAGATTGCCTTCTGTCCCTTTTAGCAATCCATCTGCTCCTTTTAGCTAGTCAATTGCAAGTTTAATCTTTTCACTAGCTTTTTGCAAGTTTCAGCATACAGCTAGCCTTCTGCTAGTTCAAACATTGAGCTGGCTACTGCTGTCTTTTTTGCTCCTTTTAGCTAGCCTTCTTTTCTTTTTAGCTA
>JBBPBX010045530.1:0-26984 GCA_038048925.1 Garcialebias charrua
AAATGTGTGAAATAAAATTTGCTTAAGGTAATAAAACTGAGCTGCCTGTGCACTCTATTCTTAGTATACATGTCATATTTTTTGCCATAGACGCCGCACCGCCCTAAGTCGAATCAGTCCTAAAATGTCTAATAAAGTGGGAAAAAACAAGTCACTTTGCTACATACATCACATCCATTATGCGTCACCGCTGACGCGTCGCGTTTGTGTTATGCGTCACTGCTGACAACCCAGAAACATGGGCCGGTGTTGTGCCAAAAATCAATTGTTTGCCAAATGGCGGCTGTGGGAGCGTGCACGGGAAGACTTTAACAATAATTTAACAAGATTAACACTTCAAAACAATTGTTTGCTCAAAATTATAGCAAAGGTATGTCTCAGTTGAACTTTTATTTAAATGCACTTGAGTGGTCAAAGTAACTGTTTTTCGCTGGGGCGGCGCAACGAAATGAAGTGGATTAGACTGTTTTTCCATGCATGATCCTGGAGCTGGACAAAGGTGGGAGGCTAAGGCAAGCTGATTGTGTCATTAATAGCCACTTTTACATATTACATGACACAACAGCATGCCATACTACTCAAGTGCCATCTAGTGGCTGAAAATGGTAGTGTTCAATATTTTCAGTCAGAATAAATGAAAACGGTCATATCTCAGCCAAAAATTGGTTTTTAAATATGCGGAAAAACATAAATAAGTCACTTCGCCGTATAAGTCGCAGGTTATGCAAACTAGGAAAAAAGGTGCGACTTATAGGCCGGAGAATATGGTACACATTTCCATAAACATTAAAAGTCTCATTCTTTAGCGAGCGCTAATACTTCTCATTTGAGAGTTCTTTTTCTTAAAATGACGTATATAAGCTTAACGTTTTTAAGTTAACACAAACTTTATTTACTCCACAATATTTCTCAATTAGTAAGATAGTTGCATATTAAAAAAGTAACATTACCTCACTTGTTTCTTGGATTTTTAATAGTAGCTCATAGCTAGCAGTTGCTTTTCTCAGCCTGTTTAAGTGCCAGTAACTAGCACCTGCTTTTGAGCCTTGTTAACCTTTAAGGGGAGAGTCCTGTCAACTTTTAAGGGATGTACGCAGTGTTTCCCCTACCATTATACAAGCAGAGCGCCTGTCAACAGAACAGAGTGCCCGTACTACCCCACGCCCCCTCGATAACAGCCGGCACTGACGTATTGCTAAGCTAGCAGCATGTATTACAGACGGGCTAGCTAAAAAAATATTACTATGAAGGTAACGCTCCGTCTACCCTCACTCTTCCGTGCGCACTCAAACTATGGTTACAAACAGCACGCAACACAGACGTGTCTACGTCCTCCCCACCCCCACCCATAGACAAAAATCACGGAAGATGAGAGCGCCCTGCTAAGGAAAGTAAACTGGGGGGCAATGCTGTATTTGTATGATATACAATTGTATATTGTATAGTTATCAGTTGTTAGTTCTTTATCAGTCATGACATCAGTCGTAGAACGCTACTGAGAAAGACGTGAAAGTCTTTGTGCAAGCTAAGCTAATGGCTAGCCAATTTTCAAGTTTGCACCACAACTGTTTCTCAATAACGATGTACTGGTGTGCTATATAGCATGGAGATGTGCTCCCCTGACTAACAAATAATAAATAATAAAGTGTTGTAAAGAGAGGAGCAAGTGTCACCCTTCTTCCTCCAATCACTCATATATTCTACAGCTGCATTACCTAATCGGACTGGCTAAACATGCTAATCAGGTGAATTGATGCATTCAGCAACCTCTGCACCATCGGCATACACATACATCGTATGTGTCGTAAACACAGATGTCGTTCGGATGAGAAAATGGCACCTGAGTCAACAGTGTCATACAAATGTGTAGAGGCTTAATATTAGTTAATGTAATATTCATATTTTTTAGTTGTTTAATAAACATGACAATAAAGACACTGGTACTCTTCTGGCTAGTCATTAGTCACTAGCCTAGCATAAGTATTGATAACTTTTTTGACAAAGCATTACTTATACATTGACTGGGATATCCCTTTAAGCCCTAAACATAATCTTGTCAATGCAAAATCTTATAAGTGGAATTTATAATCTACTAGCTAGCAGTGCTCTTAACTAATTGGTTTGCCTGAAACTTGGCTACTAAAAGTTAAAATCCTCTCATTTGCTTGTCTACAGCTAACTTCTGCTGCATTCAAGTACCTAGTAATGTTCCCACATTACCTAGTGACTGTAAACTAGACTTCCAAGGTGTTTGCCAAGAAAGCAGCAATAAATAAGATTATAGTTGCAGCTATTTAGTGACCAAATATCACTTTTCAAAGAGACACTTGTTGTGGATCAACGTTCACTAGCATTATATACTGTAGTTTCATCCAGACATTATCTTTACCAGCTTTTTTCTTTCCGGGTTGAGGTGTCACTGGTGCCCATATCCAGCCATCACTGTGTGAGAGGCGAGGGACAACCTGGACAGGTCTCCAGTCCATCTCTGGGACACATTTCTAGAATTGCGCCGCTCTGGGTGGCTGCATGTTTGAGTAACTCTGTTACATTATTGCTGAGATTTTGCTTTTTGGAAACTTTAATTCCTCTTTTTCTGGACGTAAATCACTTTTTTTGGATGACTGTTTCCTCTGGTATCGGATGCTGTGCAGCTGTAAGGATTTTTACCAATTTTTTAAAAACTTTTGGACATTTGTTATGATGCGTAATCGTGGCAGCAAGCTTTTCTTTTTTTAACAACTGGGAGCAGCCGATTAACATCTCAAAAGTTCAAATAATATCTCAACTACAGTCCCAAATCTGAAATTAGTTGAAAAGGAGGCTCCATGGATGCATTCCCATCTACCTTCCAGTTGTGCTTGAAGGTCTGACCACTGAGATCCTAAGGAGATCTTGGAACTGGCAGGAAATGTGGCTTGTGACAGGAAGGGAGCCGGGATCGTCCCCTAACATCTGCAGTCGGCTGTCCGCAGTGACAATTAAACTGTTCTGTTTTCAAGTTTACAGTTTTTTGTTTGCCATTAATGATATGTTATGTGTGGGAACAATTAAATAACTTTTTGTCTTGGGTTAGATTTAAATAACAAGTAGGTCAGTGCTTTTATTGAGGCAAGAAGCAAATTGATGTATCCAGTAATTATTATAAAACTACATTTACTACCTAAGTTTAGGAAGGAAATCACAGTAATCTATCACTTTACAATTAGTTGCTCTGAACTGAAGTACAAGAGTTTGCCGCTACGGTTACAGCTCAGTGTCATGATGGTATTAAAAAATATTGTGATGGTGGTATTAAAAAGGTATTAAAAGGTATTAAATTTAACTCAAGAATTTCTGTAAAACCCCTGTTAAAGAAACGAGGATAACGAGTTACAATAACATTTAATTTCCCTCTGGGGTCAAAGTATTTTTGAACTGAATTGAATTGAATAGAGACATTATCAACCATTCACTATCTCACTCACACATAGGGACAATTTAGAGTTACCAATCAGCCTAACATGAATGTTGTTGGTCTGTGGGAGGAAACCAGAGTACCCGGAGAAAACCCACGAATGCATGGTGTAGAGAACATGCACACTCAACCCAGAAATGTCCCCATGGCTGGGATTTGATCTGGCGACCTTCTCATTTCACTAAGAGGCAACAGCTCTACCAACTGCCTATATATTTACAGTCAACAGTAAATGTATTTACAGTAAACTAGTAAAATCATTGTCATATAGCATTGCAACTGTCATCTTCCATGGTTGGTTCATCAGTAGCAGGTGTTAAGATCTTTGACCGTAGTTCAATAAAACAACAATTCTTTGGTTTTAACTATAGTCCAAAAAGATAAAAATCCTATTTTGGTAAACATCTGAACATTTCTCCCACAGTTGACCATTTAAATACTTTCTATCCTTGGCCGGAAGCCACAAATATATATTTTTTCCTCCTATTAAAGAAGCAAACTAAAATGTAAATCTGTATTTTGTGGTGGAGGATATGCTGTTCAAAACACAACACTGCATTTATTTTCATTTTAACATTTTTCACCCAAAAGGAGACGAAACTGTTCGAAGTGACGTGGCTTGATGCAGTTAAATTAATTATTATTTTTCCTTTCTCTCATTGCAGCGGCACAAGGTGAAGAAAGGGAGTGTGCCTTCTCAGACCAGCAGCACCGGGAGGTGGAGCGAGTAGCTGGGGGCGAGGGCCGGGTCTCCCCAGAGAACACCACCATCCGATGTGCCAAGGGCAACCATTGTTTTGGCCTGTGGGAGAAAAGTCCTCCGGGCGAAGTGCGGCTCGTCAAACAAGGTCTTTTACTCGTCACGATGGCTTAAAGTGCAAACAAATAATAGTTATTTTAAACTGCAAGAAGTAGTCCAGGTTTCAGTCCAACTAACGCTCAAAGCAGTCCTTCAAAATTGTAAAGGTTTTATTGATTCCCAGAAAATTATTAGACATCTTTTATTTTTAAGTCTTTTAGCTTTACGCAATGAGACTTTACAGTTCCTGTTTTCATAAAATGTATTTGAATAAAACATGCAAAAGCAATACCGTACGTAGATAAAACATGGTATTTGAAGCTTTTCACTGTAATTTGATGGATAACGTTTTTATGTATAATAAGGGTAAATGAAACTGTGAACTTGACGATCATACTTTTCTTGTACACAAAGCCTTTTGAGTTGTTTTTGATTAAATTTAAGGTTGAATGAAATGGCAAGGTGAGCGAAGAAAAATATGTAGAAGGATAAACTCTGCTATACACATTTTAATAATGCAAAAGACAAAAACAAGTCAGCCCAGCTATTGAATCATCTGCTTCGTTAAAGCTCGAGTTTTCAGGGTCGAGTGTTCCCACTCGTACTGCGTTCAGTAAAAAGTACACAGCTCGTTAAAGTATACCAGTCAGAAAAGTCTCTTAATTTCCTGTGTCAGGTTGCTGGAGTCACCTGGGCGATAACCAGGCCTGCCGAGACGACCGCTGCGTGGTGACCAACCTGCCCCCGCAGATGCAGAATGGAACGTTCCACTTCTGCTGCTGTGGCAGCGACATGTGCAATGTCAACTTCACCGACGACTTCCTGCCAAGCCCCACCACTGCACAGCCTATAAGTAAGGACACCCAGAAGTTGTCTACATATAGACCAGATCCTTCCTTTTTAAAGCAGCAGTTCCCAACACTGGTCCTTGAGGAACACCACCCTGCATGGTTTTGTTGTTTCCCCCACTCCAACACACCTGATTCAGTGATTTAATTATTGCGTCAAGTTTTGCAGAAGCCTGTTAATCACCTATTCGTTCAAATCAGGTGTGTCAATGCAGGAAAACAACTAAAATGTAAAGGACGGTGTTCCTCAAGGAGTATAGTTGGGGAACCACTTCTTTAAAGAAAGAAAAGCCAACAATTTTCGATGAAATGCCTTAAATTGACAAAAATAATTAGGAAAAAAATATACTAAAAATCAAATAATGCAGTAAGGCATTGCTTTTGAGTTAAAGTAAAGCTGTTAGCGCAGGGGTACTTACCATTTGATGATGGTGTTAACGAACAAAGAATCCATCCTTTGACCTCTTCTTGGTTCAATAATAGTGTGAATGTTTATGAAGCAGTCACTATTGTGATCCATTTTTCTTCCATACGTTTTCCGGCATCTTTCTCGTTTCACATTTTTTGTGCTATTTCAACAAATCATAAATCAAAACGTTCAGCTCATTCAGGACCATCCTGCTATGGCTTTTGGTATTGGTGCAACTTTAGCTTTTTGAAATATTTAGCATTTTTTGCTACATTTTGTCTCATAGAAAATGAATTGTCATTTTACATCCTTCATATGTTTAGAGCTGCTTACAGCCTTTTACTGCTTCTTTCACATTTTGTTCTGCTTCAGCTTCTATCAGCTTCCTTCTGCAATTTTTTTTCAGCTTTCAGCTTATTTTTGCTGTTTTTCCAGCTGTTTTGCTCTCCTTTCAGATTCTTTCTGCTAACTACATTTTTGAGCTTCTTCTAACTTTCTGCTAATTTCAACTTGTTATGTTCCTTTTAGCTTATTTCTGCAAGTTTCAACTTTTCTGCTATTTCAGCTACTATTAAGCTGTTTTAATGCTATTTTAGCTTTATCAGCTAATTCAACTTTCGCGGACTCACTCTTTAACAGGTTTTTCTGGATGGAAGTTGAAACGTTTCAGAAAAAAAAAAAAACAGTCCAGATGACCTGTCTGAAAATTGTTGGATTGTATACCTGGATTATTGAGCATGGACTTTAAGATTGTACACATTGTTTCCCGGTGGCCTGGCCCGCTCAGTGATTGCTGAGGGTCCTCCTTTCTATTTCTGAGGATGTCTGTCCCAGTAGAGCAGAGAAACACAACAGGTGGGTGCACAACCTGTGACAGACAGCCTCAAAAAAAGAAAGGAGGGGGCTGGGGGCTGTCTTTGCCCATTGCTGCTGTGGGAGCTTCAGTTAGGCGGATACCAGAGCGAACGGCATGGATCGTTTATTTAAAATAATCGAGCGCGAGCCAACCCGAATCGAGCCAGGACATTTCACCGGTGCTCCCGATGGCCAGTCCGCCCCCCGGGCGCTGATTGGCTCAGTCACCAAAGCATCAGTCTGTCGGTTCTCTTTCACTGTGCTCTTTTAAAGAGTTTAGAACATAGCAAGAGTGTGGGAAGGGTTTATAAAGCCTTAAATATATATATATAAATACTAAAATAAATATAACATCCCTACTTTGTGGATTTTCACCCATCACTGGGGTGTCTGGAACCCGCGGTAAATGAGGGACTACTGTATCCTTCAACACTAGCATCATGACTACAGTTCCCGATACTTCTATCCTCAGACCCTTGTTGTCCCAATAATTAATTATTCCAAATTAGATTTATTGCAAAGTAGTGTTGACTAGTTTTTGACTCAGTACACTAATAATTAGGGATGCACGATATTGGATTTTTGGCCGATATCCGATATGCCAATATGTTAAAACTTACCGGTATTTGACCGATAACAATACCAATATTTTTCCCCCTAGACCTACTTACAGAGACTGCATAGCTCTGCTGTGGAATTAAAATACATTATTCTGCATGGTATGTCTACTTGGCCTGCTACTAAATGCAGAATCCAAAAAGGGGGCTGAAAATTATGCAACACTATATAAATATATAATATGCATAAAAAAATGTGCCTTTTATGTTAGTGAGTTATTTTGATGGTGTTAGATATTTATGTAAACTGGTCCTGGGGTTTTGATCTACTTAGAGACGGGATCATAATGAAATTATGACCCAGTTCTGACTGTTAAACTGGACCAGCAGCTCTAAAAAGTGTCTCCCATGGATTCAATATCTGTCAACGAATAGTTTATTTTGCTTGCTACAACACGTAGAAAGGCTGTAATGCACTGTCCCATGTTTTTCCACATGCATCAATTCACATAAGATCCATTGAGATCACACTTAGTCACGCCCCCTCATACACATGACAGGAAGAGCTCCCTTTCTGCGAAGGGCGGGGCCTAGGCCCTATAAATTAGTAATGACACTGGACACCGCTCTCTCTTCCTGCTGATCATATCAGAGAGCCAGTGCTGTAAACTGTAACCTTTTCCTGCCTTTACTTTAATACAATTTATAAAAGTTAATTCAGGTTTCCTTGATTTATTTAGTATGAGTTGCCACTTCTGAGGGAGATCCGCGACTTGGGGTGGACGTGTGGGACTGGAGGCAGGTCTTGTGACCCAGAGGAGGTGTCTCACGGCTGGCTGTAGTGGCATGGGGCCTGCACTCAGCTCCTCGACGTAACAATGGAATGGCCGATGTCCGATATTTACAGTAACTTGAACGCTAATATCGGCCAATACAGATACCATGCCGATAATATTGTGCATCCCTACTAATAATACAGTAATGCAGGTTTCTAAATCAGTGCTGGTGTAATTATAATCCCGTACCATAAAGTGAGTGCCTAAAGGTGTATTCAGTTTGTATCGTCGCTCTTCTCCTGCGCTTTTAAAGAACTGGCAAGCTGTCAAACAGCACTGACACATGCGTTCATTGTTCCTTTTGGTGTGTATGGAAGCAGCGTGTGTGGTGGGGATACGAGGGGGAGGTGTAGCGACGGCAGCTCACCTGCCCTGCTTACTCATAAACACAAACTCGCTGCCTTCCGTGCCGTCCCGCCGCATTCCACGGATTACACAGCGTCTCCTCTCGCTGTCTGCAGGCACGTCTGCGACTGTTCGTCTGCATAAACAGATAACAGGTTAAACCAGGAAGGCAGCAAGAAAAAAAAAAAAAAGTGATCTCCTTTAAGTAATTTGTGACATTTGAACTAGACCAGAATTTGAATTTGCTCAGATTTAGCCAAATTATTTCCCGTCATTTCTTGGCAGAATTGCGCCGGTGTTTTAAGATGTAGGAAATCGAGTCGTTCGATGCAAAGCCCAGCAGATGTTGACATCAGGGTTGGTTTGTAGCCCAAACACAAGTCAATTTAAAACTTAATTTGAAACTAAATTTATACTCGAGGATCTTTGTTTTAGTGCTGACAAAGGTTAAATTAGTGTTGTGTAAAAAGTGAACAACAGTTGGTTACATTTGTCTAATGAAAATGTGACTCTTCACTCCTGCGCTCCTGTATTCTCAATGTTGTCTTTTCCCGAGTCTGAAACAAAAAGCAGCTACCGCAAACACACTACACTACTCTGCTTTATTATTCATGTTTATATGTATGGAAACATGACTAAATACAAAGATCATTAGAAGCATAAAGAACATTCAGTTTTAGCATCACTAGTTTAGTTTTTATCTAATAAGACAGATCTGTTGGTGATAAAAGACTATACGCTCCGTGATAGTCCACCATTTTCCAATTCTAGAGTTTACATAACCATGTATAATGAATTGACCAGGTACGAGAATTACAGTAATTACGTTTAACTTAAGTCAAGAAAAACACAAAACCGATTCCATCATGCCATTTTTATCGCTCTTTAACAACGTTAGCCAGCAAAAAGGCTTTAACAGTCTTTTTTTTAACCACATTTGGTGTGGCAGTGTCTGATTGAGCGAGATCCGTTTATAAAACTTTGTCGATGGATTTTGAGTCAATTGTCATAAAGCCGCTAATGAACAACCCGATGAATGGATTTAAACTCCCAGAAAGCAATAACTTGATGAACCTCTACAGCTGATTCAATGTTAGTTGACTCGGTTCAAGATGGTTGCCACAGCCAACTGGCCTTACAAAACACACAAATGTCTTCAGTCTAGTCAGTCATACCAATACAGTTAGTCCCCGACTTACGAGCGAGTTCCGTACTTATGAGTTGCTCGTAAACAGAAAATTCGTAATTCGGGACTACCTTTATTTTTTATTTTCTTTTATATACCGCACGAGCACGTACATGTGCGGTAATGAACAGTTACAAAGCATTTCAACTATCCTAACACTTTAAAATACTTTAAAATATGAATAAAAAATATAAAAAATTAATTTCTTACTTTGAGCTGAGCTGTTTGCCTCCCTCCGCTGTGTTACGTCCGAGCTCCCAGGCTTCCTGTAGCACCATGCTGTCCAAACCCTTTACAGGAAGGACTGTTAGTATGCTATCTTCATACATTTGGAGCCAGAAAAATGTTTTAATAAGTTTTAATAACTTACCAAAAGCCGTCTGCCAGCGCCGCCATTAGCAGCACCTGTTAGCATGTAGCCCCACCGAGTCCGCTGCGCAGTTACGGGCAGTCCAGTTTAGCTGCAGCTTCAAAAAGGCTGTCGGCTTTGTTATTCCAAGTTAGCTGGGTGTCCCCCGATATCTTCTGCTTCCAGTCCGACATCGAGGCGAGCTCCAGGAACCTCTGATCGCACAAAGCCGGCTGTCTGCTGCAGCTCCGGTGCTGGGGTCCGCTTTAGCATGTTAGCCTTAGCTCATACCATGAGCTGCTGGTCTCGCGCGGTGCTGTGGGAGCGATCGGCGGAGCGATCGCGGCTGCTGCTCCAGTCCTGAGACATTCACAGAGTTCAGGGAGTGTTTCCAGTTAATTTATCCGTATGAGGCATCCTCTTATGGGAGAAACAGTCCTCCAAAAGCCGACTGCCGAGTGCCGAGACTCTGGAACTAATGAATGTAAAATGGCGGAGGCGGTATTTCCGGTTCCTGGTTCCCGCAGGAAGTTGTTCAAAAAAGCATGAAATTATTTAAAAAAAATAATAATAATGATACTTTACGTATTTATAAAGCCATTTAAAACATTCACAGCTGCAACAAAGTGCTGTACACATGAAATTAAGAACATTTAAACACACACAAATTATATTATTTTTTTTTTCATATTTTTATTAATTATGATAATCTCGTAAAGTCGGACGCTCGTAGGTCAGGGCGCTCGTAAGTCGGGGACCACCTGTACAGAGCTCAAATGTGGTGTGGCAGCAGCTGAGAGTCGTTCGATTGTCCTTTTGGTTGCCATTTTATTTTAACTTGTTAAAAACAAAATTGTACACATCTTTAATGATTGTCTATATGTTCATTGTTATTACTGTTAAAAATTCAGGTCTCTCTTGTAAATGAGTCCCCGAGGCTCAATGGGATTAGCCTGTATAAATAAAGGTTGAATGTTCGCAACACGTGCTCAGAGCTCTCCATAAGCTTTTTGTCTAAAACTGATAGGTTAAAGAGGGACTCACCCCACTGTGAAATGGTAGCTCCGCCCCCAGACCAGATTAAAAGACCTCATGAAAATGGGAGTGTTGAGAGACAAGGAGGGGAGGAGGTGGGTGGTTGTGCTGCGTTCACGCCCCCTCTAGCAACAAACTAAAACAAACTAAAACTCTAGCAAACAACTTACAGCAAGCAACAACAAAGAATAATTATGTAGATGTATTTATCTATTCCCACCCGATCTATCCAAAACAAAAGGCTTTAAAAAAAATGAAAATAATACTACAAGGTATGCCGTGACCGGGATTGAACCTGGGTCTGTCGGATCCCAAACCCGCTCCTACACCACTGCCCCAACTTGGCATTCATGCATTACTCGTCCATCGCACAATAAGAAAACAAATACAACCAAATAGTTTCGATGAAGTGGAAAGTATCCTTACAATACATAAGTTACGGTAAACATGTTTTTAGACCAAATTTTGCCGATTTAAACTAATACGCTCAAATATATGAAGATTAACACAGACCTAGTGCTATACAACATTTTACACACATTCTAGGGAGTTTATCAGCTTAAAAAAAGGTTAATTTTGAGTTTAGTCCCTCTTTAAATCCGTCCATCCATCATCCCACCCACCCATCAATCAGTCAGTCAACCAACCAACCAACCAAACCCAACCATCTTTACTAGGTCTGTTGTGGTAAATAATAAATAAATCAATGACTGAAGGCACGGCTCAACTCCAGTGCTCTTCACTGACCCCTCTCTTTCTCTTTTCTCTTTAAAATCCATTTTAACAATCCAAAATCGCGTTTTTGGATTGTTAAAAGCAGCTAAGCTGAGAAGCTAAGCTACATGCTAAGCTAACAGGCCAACCTCGGGAATAAACCTCTGTCTTGCCGAAGCTCCAAAATTCATGGTTAAAACCCGTGCCTTCGTGTAAAAAGTTGTTTTTTTCTGCAAAAGGTGAGAACTTGTTTGTTGATTTTTTTGATTTTATTAAACGCTTTGTGTGACGAATGCTATGCTAAAGAGCTCAAACCACACCAAGCATCCCACCATGTCACTATAGCTGTGTTTCCATCCATTTTCATTTCGATTTTTGAGCTAATTTTTGAAATCTCGCAAATATGTAAATACAAATTAATGCGAAGCAGAAGTGTTTCCATCTGCTGGCTTGAAGCGCATCTACCAAGCCACGCACAGCGTCATTACGTCAGACGTCAGCGTCATTACGTCAGACGTCGGCACTGCGCATGTCTACAGTAAACAGGAAGTAGCAGTTGAAAACAGAACCTGGCCACACATCTCGTCAAAAAGGAGAGAATATTTCAGGTACGTGTTGCTATCGGTCGAGTTGTATTTATTCTGTCATACAAACTAGTTTTAGCGATGTTACATGTTGTCCGGAGCGGAAACAGCTGATCAGTCACGTGACGTGAATGTTCGCTTCGGCAGCACGAGTCGGCAAATGTGTTTCCATCTGTCGCTGTGCGCATCTGCTCATTTTCGAACATCCCAAAAACCACCTCAAGCGAGCGTATAAACTTTTTGGCGAACTTGAGAAAGTAAATACGGATTTTGCCGTTTCCATTAAGCTTTTCTGCTGCGATACTTCAAAATGCGCACCTAGAAACCTTGATGGAAACACGGCTAGTGTCAACCCACGTCACAGGGTCACATTCCCATTTCTCTAAAGGCTGAAATATACCTGAGCGTCCTCTCTATACGCCTCTGTATGACGTACGTACGCTGAGGCAAAAGCGTAGCCCCGCGCAGCCCCTCAGCGCACGAGCGCGCAAAGCTTTTTTTTTACGACCGCGTACGCTTGCGTGGTGTCTGACCATAAACTTCACCGGCGCCGGACTGTTTTGTATGTTACACAAATGAATTAAATTCCTCTTCTTTATCGCTGATCGGGCCTTTTCTTTTGTTTTTTTGCCTAAAGTCAAGTAATCGCTTCTTCCTCCGTTCACTCCATGGCTGAAATGAATGAATTCAGGTCCTACCTGGCAGCGCGATGTTTTAAATATTCCCTGGTGGGCTGTGTGCTGCAGGAAAAGCGCTCCCTGTTATTATTTTTATTTATAACATATACAGTATAGTAGAAACACCGCATCAGAACACCGCAGCGGTCTTCAGCGAGCTGCTCATGATGCATTCTCGAGGTTTCACTGAGCTGACTGAAATTTGTCAATCATTTCAGTAGGTGTGTCAGCAAGTGACCAATCAGCGACCTCAGTTGAGTCCCCTCCGCGCGCAGCTGCTCACATTACAACAAGGATTTGGAGCGAGAACGCGAGCATTTGAAAGCTGATAGCTTCTGAAGCTATATCAGCGAAACGCATGCGCACAAAATGCGCGTGTAGAGTGGCGTGAGGACGCTCAGGTATATTTCAGCCTTTAGAGACACGCTGCTCAACTATCCATCCTTCGGTTCAAACAGTCTTATACTGCCATCTGGTGGTCAAAAAAAGTACTACACTCCAAACAAATCAACTTTTCTTATAAAATTGGACATTTACTAATTATTGTCAAATTTCAAACAATATTATCGTTTATCGCAATAATTTCTGAGACAATTAATCGCTTAGCAAAATTTGTTATTGTGACAGGCCTAGTCTTTACCCACGTCTTCCTTTTCGTGTCATGGAGGTCACTGGTGCCCATAACTGGCTATCACTGTGCGAGAGGCAAGGGACACCCATGACATGTCTCCAGTCCATCACAGGGACACATAGAGACAGGCTTATTGAAAGAAAACTACAAGAAAGCAGCGGCCGGAAGCACTGTTGGCTTCTGGGTAGTGTAGTTCTTTTGACTGGTTTTACAGTGTATGCTTATTGAAAGAAAACTACAAAGTGGTGGCGCCTGTCCAAAGTAAAAAAAAAAATTGTTAACTTTTTATCTCGTACCGTCTCAATCACGTGAGTAATATTAAAGTTGACAATCGTTGAAAAACCGTGAAAGAGCGAGTTCGCAAAAGTCAAACCGAGAAATAGCGATGGACTTCTGTATTTCTGTTTCTGCCTCTTGGAGATTATTCATCTGGCTCTATACTGTTGTTTTTTCTTTTTTTATTCACATTCTCCACATATTTTATCCTGTTCCTGTCCAGTTTGTTGACCATACTTAATGGTTTTTAGTCTTTTTCTTCTTCTCTTCTATGTGCTCAATGGCACGCCTGCTCGTCTGTGAATCTGCATACCTAAGGCATTCTGTATCATCCTGCTTTGTTTACGGTTTGGGAACAGAAAACTAGTCGAGTTTTAACCACAGCAGGCTGGAAACAGTCCACACTGCAGACAGTTGAACTCTGCTGTCTAACCATCACAGCTTAGCTGTTGTCACAGTTGCTCGAATCCTAAATCTAGCAGTTTTTTTTTTTACTGCATCAAAACGCGTCATCACTAAGGACAGAATGTTCAGTTGTCACGTTTTGTAAACTCACTGTCTTACATGCAGACAAAACTGGAAAAACCAAGAGGCTTTTGTTTGTAGCTCACACTCGGATGTTGATTTAAAAGACATAAAAACTTTTTTATTGTGCTGGTTTACTTCGAGTTTTTACAGCTTTTTTAGGCAGATTTCAGCATATCATTTTCTTCTTTCATAAGAATCATTTAGAGATTTGTGATCTCAAATCATCCAAAATGGTGCTTTAAATGTTTTTTTGTAAGACTTTTCCAGCCTAGCGTCACACTATCAATTTCATGTTACATAGCAATTGTGGCAGAAATTGTACACTTTGTGACATTCCTGTAGGAAGTGCTACAGCCAGCTGCTAAGGCACTTGCTATTAACCACAGATTTTTTTGTAAATAACTTGTGTACGTTGAAATATGCGGTGATGAAAACGACATTTGTTAAAACAATAAAAATATGTGAGATTCAAGTTGTTTTAAAGCAGAAATCCATTTTGGTCTCGACTCAACTTGGATTATCGGGAACAAACTATTCTCAAGTTCAAGGTTCTTTATTGTCATTCGCATCACATGTGGTACATGAGGTGGAACGAAATTGTGTACTCGGGGTCTTAGTTACACCCAAAAATAGCAAAAATATAAAGTATAAAAATAAACTGTGTACAAGGATCTAAGATATACGATAAGCGAACACTAAACTGTACACTAAAAGATGTAGGATGTACGTTAAGAAAACGCTAAACTGTACGCTAAAAGATCTGAGCTATATGCTAAGTGAACGCTAAACAGTACGCTAAAAGATCTAATATATATGCTTATAGAACGTTAAACTGTACGTTAAAAGATCTAAGATATACACTAAGTGAACGCTAAACTGTATGCTAAAAGATCAAAGATATACGCTAAACACTAATAATGCAAAATAATACGTTATATTAAACAGCAGTCCGAACATGAGTCTGTGGTGAGCAGATGGGTATGAATGAATACAGCAGCTTGAGGTAATCAGCAGCACAGATAAGTCACATATCACCAATTAAAGTGGGATTACAGTGATTTTTTTTCTCTCCTTACAGTGATTATCCTGGTTTATGAGTGTTAACAGCTTCAGGGTAGAAGCTGTTCCTCAGTCTAGTGGTTCCTAGGCCTGTCACAATAACAAAATTTGCTGGGCGATTAATTGTCTGAGGAATTACAGGTAGTCCCCGATTTACGAGCGCTCTGATCTACGAGGTTCCAGACTTACGAGCTGGCGAATTATTGGAAAAAACGCAAAAAATACTGAGTTTTCCTGTGTTTTAACAAGTTCTCAGCTTCTTTTTGCAGAGAAAAACAACTTTTTTTCAACCATGAATTTTGGAGCTTCAACAAGACGGAGGTTTTTCCCCGAAGTCAGCCTGTTAGCTTCGCTCGTAGCTTAGCTGCTTTTAATGATCCCAAAACGCGATTTTGGACTGTTAAAACAGATTTTAAAGAGAAAAGAGAAAGGGGGGTGTCAGTGAAGAGCACCGAAGTTGAGCCGTGTCTTCAGTATAAAGAGAGAGAAGAAGAAACGGTAAAGCCGATAAATGTAAACATCAGTGCTGGGCAGCGCTAATCCAAAAATTTGTTAAAGCGCTTATTAATTTATTTAAGTCCGCAATTTCAAAAGCGCTTATGTCTTAGCAAAGCTAGCGGAAGCTAATGCTAACGCGCTAACGTGCAAATGGCGAACTACTTTTTTAAATCCAGCAGATTTGACCATTTCGTGAAACGGTTAAGCTCAGAAAAACCTTGTGCTATAAAGTCAGCTAAGAAATATATTTTTTCTCAGCAAAGAAATAATTGTTTTTACCGTGTTTTCTTGTAAAGTCCTTCGCTTCTGTGGCCGTCGCCATTTTGAACAGGGCAAATGAGGCGCTGACGCGTCGCGTAGGCCGCTGAGAAACATCCATAAGTTCACCCTCCATGTTAAAAACTCTTCGTCTGACTCTTCGAAAACAAGCAATAAGGCTGCAGAGTAACACACTGGCTGCTAACTGCTATAGAGAGAGCGCTCTCTCTAGCCCCCCTTAGGGCGGGGACCGCTTTTTTTCACGGACCACATCCGGCGCTGACCGGATATGGTCCGTGAGCAGTCGTCCGGTTGATTTAAGAGCCCGTAAATAAGTTTTTTCGTTTTTACTGATAATTAGTTATTAGCGGTACTGCATTTTAAATAAAAATAGCGCAAATCCGCTTATGAATTATAAGTTAGTCAATCCGCTATAGCGCTAACAAATTGTTTAGGTCCGCTATTAGCAGATTAGCGCTTTAGCGCTCCCTAGCGGTCTGGTGCCCAACACTGGTAAACGTGTTTGATAATTTTCATTTAGCATTCGATCAATTCATTAATTGTTTATCGTGACAGGTCTACTGGTTCCCAAACTGAAGTCGTCAAACGATCTGAACTGTTGCTTTAAATACAAAAGTAAACCAACAAACATTCAGTTCAGTATGGCACTCAGACCAAAAATGTAATTTGGATAGTTTCATAAAACGTTCTCGTCGTATCTGAAGCTCAACATTTGATTTGTGTTTGTTTTTCTGATGTTTCCTGCTAGTGGACCTTGGCACACTGCGCCACGGAGAGACGGTAATTATCGCCCTGGTAACCGTCTCCGTGCTGGCTGTGGTCGCTGTAGCAGTCTTCTTTGGCTACCGCATGATGCACGGTGAGTTTCCATGGCGCCGCGCTCTGAGGACGAACAGGGAACATTGATTATTTAGGGCTCTTTGAACGCTTTTACACGCTTTTCTACAGTTTTTTTGCTTTGTTTTGTTTGTTTTTTGAATGTCCAGAGGACCAGACTTACCTTTTTTGGGCTTTTGATAGAGTTTCACCTCTTTTCACGTCCAAAACCAGAGCCAGTCTTTCACTTGAATTCATTAAATCTTTAATTCTGTGTGTATTAACAGGAGGTGGTAAACAAGGCCTGCACAATCTGAATATGATGGAAGCTGCTGGCTCTGAGAGCTCTCTGGACCTCGACAATCTCAAACTGCTGGAGGTCAGTGCCCACGTTTAAAATTTATGCACAGTAGTCAGTCCTCCGTTTATCAGCATCACTTGGCATGTAAAAGAATCATTATAAACATCTTACTTCAGAGTTTGACAGGGAGGAAACGAGAGCTCGGGAAAAGAAAAAGAGAAAAGACGAAGGCAGAGAGACTAAAATATGCCCAAAATACATCAAGGTCTTCAGTTCCTTTGGTCGTTTCAATGTGACTTTTATCATCTGATCACAGCAGAATGAAAGAAGTGACAGGTCAGGCGTACGGAAATAGAAATTCGCTTTCACCGACACATGATCTGGAAAACTTGAAATGGAAGCGAGAAGGCTTCCTATCCTGATAGAAGGTCAATAAAGTTTGGAAGATTTTCAGCTACAGTGTCGTTGAGAAGCACCGGACGAGACTCGGGAGTTGATTTAGGTTTGTTTGTGTCATTTCTTCTGCAATAAGAACACATGTTGACACTTTTTACTGGTTATGGGGCTAAAAACTAAACTAGTCTGGCAGTTTGTAGTATAATACATTCATATATCTTAAAAAATGTTCATTTAACTTCCCACTGAATAGAAATGAAAAGAGAGATGACTTCACCATTTCCCTGGAGCATACAGTGCTCTGAATATGATTGTTTGGCTCCACCCACAAGTAGCAGTTGGCGCCAGTCGACCAATGAATAAATGTAGACATCCGACAGGACCCTGAAGTTGAAGTAGGAACAGAAATGGCATCCCCTCAGCTGGTTGCAAGACAAGTTTTAAGTCCCGCCCCCTCCATTTTTAACAAACGGGACCTACACGCCTCAGATAATTATTTAGGTGTTGATTCATTCCATGGTTGTGTTTGGGGGAGTAGTTGGGGCTAAAAGCTCCATATCCTGAGCGCGCAGACTCTGGTTCCAAAAATACATTTCCCATAAACACCAACTCATGGCTTCTTTTTTAACAATGAAAGAAAACAGACACTTTGTCATTTCATTTTATAACATTTCCAACGTGCACAACTTTACTGCAAAGAATTTCACAAGTGTTTTTGTCGCTCTTTGTCCATGCAACGCTAATCAACTTGTCTACACAACATGCTATTCATGTTGCTACAGGCTAAGCAAAACTAAGTCCTTATAATGTGTTTCTAAACAAAAAAATACCAACACATATGAGAGAAGTCAATGATACAAACATGATCTTACTTTGGCTGAACAAAGGCAAACATTAGCAGCTATTTCATGATTTAGGTCTATTTTCTGTCTTTGATGGAAGAGGTTGTAGGGAGGCTCCTGCATTCCTTTGCCAATGGGCAGTTTCCAATTTGTGATTCTTTCACCATAAAACTTGTCGTGTCTACCCTGTTTTCGATATTTTTTTAACATAATTGGTTTTCTTTATTTAAAATATATTATGTGCACATTATTCTTGCAGACACTGAAGTATCCATAACCCAACAATGCATTGAAATACAGAGAACGGACATTCTTAGCTTGAATAGCAAAACACCTAAACCTATTTAAATGTTGATACTGTTTAAATTGCCCACGTTATTACCCATTTCAGCGCAAGTTTGACAGCGACAGGACGAGTATAAAGTGAAACAGACGTAGAAATAAAGGTCAAAATGGCTCCATTGTTGTTGTGGTTTCTACAACTCAAACGTTCCCAGAAACAGGCTGCTATAGCATCGTTTTGTGAAGAGCTATTTTGAATCCAAACCGATCAAACAAAAATATATTTTTTAAATTTGGGAAGTACCGGTATTTTTATTAGAAATCATTAGTCACCTGGTAAAGCACCGTGGGTGTTTAGGATGCAACCGTGCTCATTAACGCTACGTTTTTAAAAGTTGCCCATCAAAACTAGAGTTGGATGAATTTAGAAAATGTTTTCTACGACTGTTTAAATTTTAAAAATTCATTCCTATTCAAGAGACCCGTGGAAACAGCCCCTGCAGCTGAATTAGCTTTTTCCATATCTCATAACGTTTCTTGTATAGGTTATATGTAGCAGGATATTTTTTCTAGATGTATCGCAGGATAACAGCCCCTTCCTTTTTGTTTGTCTGAACTTCCTGACGTTTTTCAGGCTTACAGTTTGTTTTATGCCTTGAAAATTGATTCTTATTGCTAAACTCCCTGACACCAGCCTGACGTAGTAGATCTTCTGTTTGCTGAGCAGTTGCGACATTCACTAAAAATAGCTGTTTATATAATAAGTCGCTTTCAGCCCAGAGATTGAAGGAGCAGATCTTAGTAGCAGAAGTTTAATTCTCACCAGGCCTGTCACGATAACAACTTTTGCTGGGCGATTAATTGTCTCAGAAATTATTGCGATAAACAATAATATTGTCAAATTTAAGAAGAAATGTTTACCGTATTTTCCGCCTGAAAACTCGCACCTCTCTATAAGTCGCTTTGTCCAATTATTGGCAATAAATTGGAAAAATCCATAAACATGTTGCACCTTTATTTAAGTTGCATCTATTATGCGTCACTGCTACCCGACGCGTCAGCGCGTCATTTGCCCTGCTGAAAATGGCGGCCACAGAAGCTTGCACGGAATGACTTTTAACAAGATTAACACGGTAAAAACAGTTATTTGTCTGCTGAAAATTATAGCAAAGATGTGTCTTAGCTTAACCGTTCCTTAATAAATTCACGTAATGGTCAAATCTGCTGGATTTAAATTGTTTTGCTTTGACGTCTTCCAAACGGTTGCCCGCGCTGCGAAAATAAATTATAAATAAATTTAATTTTAGCTCAAACAATTCCAACAGCTAACAGTTTGTAAATGACCACCAAGTAATTACTTTCTGTAAGTTTAAAGAAAATCTGCCGTGTGGTTTATGAGCTATTTGCTAAAAAGTACAGGTACCCGGAAAAACAACGAAACTAAACGCTGCACATTTACGAAGCTAAAACATTGAATTTTATCTCAAATGTCTCACACAGGTAATAGTTTGTAAATTTCCATCTAGTAATTACTTTCTGTAAGTTTCATAAAAATCTGTTGTGTAGTTCATGAGCTATTTAGATAAATAGTACCCGTTGCTAACAAACACTGAGCTAACAGTAGTTCATACCTCCAGAGCAAGAGGCCGGGCAGCAACAGAGTGAGTCCGACCACAGGAGGCTCTCGTCGGACACATGAGGTGGGAACGGTCGGTGTACCCTAGCGGACAAAAGTGGTACTGCACCATTTTTTTCATATCTGAGCCAAAATTTGGTCTAAAAATATGGGGAAAATTCCATAAACAGGTCTCGCCTCTCTATAAGTTGCAGGGCATGCAAATTAGGCTAAAAGGTGTGACTTATAGACCGGAAAATACGTTAATCTGTTTTGCGTGTAGTAACTTTTTTCGACCACCGGATGGAAGTATAAGACTGTTTGAACTGAAGAATGGATAGTGAGGCAGCGAGCAGTGTGTCTCTTTAAGAAAAATGGGAGGGAGGCCCCTTGACGTGACATGGGCTGTCTCTCTTTGGTTCTCAAAATGGCGGACGCTCGTTGTGTTTTGAGCTCTTTAGCATGGCATTTGTCACATAAAGCTTTTAATAAAAAAAAATCATTAAACAAGTTCTCAGCTTCTTTTAAAAACAACTTTTTACACAAAGGCACGGGTTGCAACCGTGAATTTTGGATCTTCGACAAGACTGAGCTTTTTTCCCCCCCGAGGTCGGCCTGTTAGCTTAGCTCGTAGCTTAGCTCGTTTGGCTGGTTTAAATGGATTTTAAAGAGAAAAGAGAAAGGGATGGGTCAGTGAAGAGCACTAGAGTTGAGCTTTTTGTCACCCAGTGTCTTCAGTACTGTAGAAAGAGACATGAAGAAATGATAAAGCCAGTAAATGAAAACTAGGTCGATAATTTTCATTTATCACGCGATTAATTGATTTATTGTTTATTGTGACAGGCCTAACTCACACTGCTGTCCTTGCCTTATCATGTGCTTGAAAACACCCTGCCTCGTGTCGGGGCAGGGAGCCTTACGCTCAGACAAAACATCTTCACTGGTTTTCATTGTGTGTGTGTGTGTTTTTTAGCCTGAGATAAATGCCAGAAGGTAGAAGTGTAACAAGTGCGCCGCTGAATTCTCTCCCTTCGTTATAGCATTCTGTGCTTTGACTAATTCAGGACACTAATTGAGTTGGGAACCATTCTATCTGTTGAATCCTGTTGTTTGTGATTAAATCAGTTTAAAAAGTGTCCACAAGTCTTGAACTGTTCTTTTCCTCACCCAACCCTTCAGCTGATCGGGCGTGGCAGATATGGCACCGTGTACTGTGGCTCTCTGGCCGAGCGGCCCGTCGCCGTGAAGGTGTTTACCGCAGCCAATCGGCAGAACTTCCTCAACGAATGCTCCATCTACCGCCTGCCCCTGCTGGAGCACGACAACATCGCTCGGTTTATTGCTGCCGATGAGCGGACGGGCCCTGAAGGACGCACAGAGTACCTGTTGGTGCTGGACTACTATCCACATGTGAGTAATGGGGAGGCGGACACGTTTACGAAGCTCGTGCGCAGAGTGCTTTATAAGCACCGCTTGATAACAGTTTATCTGTTTTAACTGTGCTCTAGAAATAAAGATGACTTGACTTTATTCAGCAAAGCGGGAATAAGTGGGTTCAGTGACAGAGTCCAATCATAAATTCCTGAGTATTGTTGGATTTGTTTATATGTTGGTAAAATTTGAGGGGTCGGTCAACCTCCATTCAGGGAATTGGTTTGTGGAATTATTTGGATACTGAAATTAAAAATGCCATATCATTATTTACATTTAAGAATTTAATCAAAACCAACTTATTACAGAAATATATATGAATTAGTTTTTCGCGTGTAATTCGATAATTTTGAGTTATTTTCTATTCTGTAACTTGTTGATGATTTTTTTTAACTGACTGTTAGAAAAGGGGGGCAGATATCATAAGATTTTCTCTTCATTCTGCCACCCTTCATTTTATTTCTTGATATTGTATTGTCACATTTGTGATTTTTTTTTTGTGTGTTATATTTTAAAAATGAATAAATTTAATAAAATAAAATAAAATTCAATGAGTCAGAGGCAGAGCAGCCATGTTACTATTGCAATGGTTTGTTATCATGGTGTCCAAAAACTTCTTTAAAAAATCTTCAGTTGATCCAAAATGAGTCTTAACTGGAGTTATCTCTCCAGTTTTAGCTTCTCTTCATTGGCTCATTGTCAAATCCAGAATTGAATTCAAAATCTTACTTCTAACCTACAAAGCTCTCAACAACCTAGCTCCATCCTATATTACAGATATTGTTGTTCCATATTTTCCCAACAGAGCACTTCACTCTCAGTCTGCAGGATTACTTGTGGTTCCTAGAGTTTCCAAAAGCGGAATGGGAGGAAGATTTTTCAGTTCTCAGGCTCCTCTCTTGTGGAACCAACGTCCAGTTTCTGTCCGTGAGGCTGACACAT
Source organism: Garcialebias charrua (assembly GCA_038048925.1). NCBI lineage: Eukaryota > Metazoa > Chordata > Actinopteri > Cyprinodontiformes > Rivulidae > Garcialebias > Garcialebias charrua. Next base: position 22,548 of record JBBPBX010045530.1, read on the forward strand.
TGTCCAGTTTTCAGACTGGGATTAAGACTTTCCTTTTTGAAAAATCCTATAGTTAGTGTTGGATTGTTATGCTGCTATAGGTTTAGACTACTGGAGGTCAAGTTGACCTCATTTCCTTAAATGAATTGTCAAAATGAAATCGTTTTCATTTGATACTACTGTATTTTTATCTTAACATGTGATTCTTGACCTGCCATTGTGTATCTATTCCTACCAAACCCAGCCGGTCGAAGCAGATGGTCGCTTGTCCTGAGCCTGGTTCTGCTAAAAGTTCTTCCTCATGAGGGAGTTTTTCCTTTCCACTGTCGCCTTCATGCTTGCTCAAGATGAAAGTGCTGCAATTGAGTTAAACTCAAAGCAGTCTGCTCCTCAGATAAATAATGTTAAATTATTACAGGTAGTCCTCGACTTATGACGGAGGTCCGTTCCTACACGGCGGCGTAAACCGAATTCCGACGTAAGTCGGAACATACGTACAGTACTGTATTTTACCAAGCACTTAGCCTATCCTAACATACATTTACATAATTGTAAAAACAAACACATACATTTGGGAGCCATAATGAAGGTAAAAAATTAATTTCCTACTGGGATGCTGGTGAAGCCTTCCTCCGTTCCTCCTCCCTATTCTCTATTGCGTTTATGTTGTAAAACCGCTGTCAACCTCGGTCCAGAGCGTTTACAGTTAGGTCTGTTAGCATGTTAGCTCGTTGTTCCTCCAAGATCTGCAGCTGCCGGTACTTTTCCACTGCTTCGCGCTGGTTCTGCAGTCAACCTCGGTCCATACGTAACGTCTCCGCCTCTGTATTCCTCCGCCCGTAAAACCGGAAATTGCGTAACTCGGCTTTTCAAAATAAATTTAAAAAATAATAATTTTTTGTCTATTTTTTTAATGGGAGATGCGTCGTAACCGCGAAACGTCGTAACTCGAGACCGTCGTAAGTCGAGGACTACCTGTATTTTATATATGAATGTTTCTGTTCAGTGCCCCGAGACGACTTCTGTTGTGACATGGCGCTATATAAATAAACTGAATTGAACAGAATTGAAATGTACTGACGCGGTTCTGGGATTAAATCCAGATGCATTGGCGTATTACGTCTTCGTATCGATAATGTCCGATTAAATATAAAATGAAAAGCCCGTTATCAGGTTTGTGTCATAAAACATGTTAGAAAATAGCAAAAACGTTAATTTATGTTTGTGAATGAAGAATGTATGTCCTGTAGACCATTCATTCAGTGGACAGCTTTTCATTCCTGCCGTTCCGTGGTGTTTTCTCATTAGTGACACCTACAGTTTAAGCGGAGAACTGCAGCAGCGTCTGTTTAAACGGCAGCAAACACTCTGAAAGGGGGCTTCACCCTCCAATCTTCACCTCCCTCAGTTATGAAGAACCGTGATGAAGTTTTCCAGAAATTACTCAAAAGTTTAGAGAATTAAAAAAAAGGAAATTATATAATTAAAATATTTTATGAAAGTTTTATTGTCACATGGTTGATTGGAACTGTAATATGATGCATTACCACTCACCAAAATAATACTGAAAAGGTAAAACACTATTTATCCACCACAATTAGACATCTGTTCTGCAAAAAATTTGGTTACATCATGAAACCTGGAATTCAGATAATAGAAATTGTAATAAAAAATAAATAAAAAAAAGCTAAATACAGTAGAAGGTAATTAAGAGTTTTCCTGTCTTTTATTTGAGAACATTCGAAACACTGCTTAAGAGAATTTATCAACAAGAAAATTTAGAAAAAGGAAGAAAAGAGTTCTCACTTCGGAACTATGTTTACAAAAATACCGTATTTTCTGCCGTACACGTCGCACCGCCTTATAAGTCTCATCAGTCCAAAAATGGAAAAATCCATAAATAAGTTACTTTGCCGTATAAGTTGCATTGATTACGTGTCAGCGGTGACAACCCGGAAATGTGGGCCGGTATATAAGGGGCATGTAAATTGTGCAAAAAAAAAAAAGCGACTTATAGGCCAAAAAATACGGTAATCTGAAGTTATATATGCCACCGGTAGGTGGGGATGAGCTGCGCCTAAGAGCTTACCACTTAAGTCTAAATGTGATGACTAACTTGTTACGGTATCTGTTAAAATAAAAAGCTGCCGCCGCATCATATATCTTCTCCAGTAGAGGTAAACATCAGCCTAAACATGTTTTAATTTAAAAGTTAAGACGACTCCACTAAAATTTCCAGAGGAACTCTTTGGATTTCAACGACCAAGCTTCGTCCAAACCTCGAGCTGATTGTGGGGTCCGCTGACTCCATCCCGGTGCACGGGAGAAGGCCGTCGGGCTTTGCAGGCATTGGTCTTGACGCGCGTCGTCATGGCAACGCGGCGCACGCCACGACTCGTAATGCGCTCGAGTGAATTATTGATGCGATTTATCCACAATGATCCGATCTAATGCCATTTTCTTCAGTAGCAGATGCCGGAGTTGTTCTGTCATTGATTTTGAGAGATGATATCAGGCGTGTGTGTGTTTGTGTACGCTCGCACGCTCGTGTGTCTTTGGCTTTTTGTGCATTTATTTTTTTTAAACCATGGAAGGGCAAATAATGGATTGTCGAGGCTATCGGAAAGGAAATTAATAATGTGGAACATCGTATTTGTCCAAAGACGACGTCATCTTCAAACACGAGTCTGTTTCCTTCATCTTCTCCACCTTCCTCTTCTGTTCCTTCTTGTTTGTGTTTCTTTCAGCTTTTTCTACATCTCCTCTTCGGCCTTTTTTTTTATTTATTATTTTCTTCTTTTTCTAATTCTTTGTTACCATTTCTTTTACTTACTTTGCTCCCTTCTCTTTCTGCTTTTTACTTTTCCCCTCTTGGAACTTCTTCTTTAAGCCTTCTCGATGTGAAACCAGTGTACTGTAATGGGAAGTCAGTCTTCAAATCTTCATTAGGTTCTGATGGTAAAAGGATGTTGAAGCTTTCTAACAGTTAAGTCAGGTCCTCTGAAACTTCTCGTCTTTTATCCAAAAGACTTTAGCAGCACCAGGCTCAGGACAAGTACCGTATTTTCCGGTGTATAGGTCGCACATTTTTATGTTTTTTTCAAGGCCTGCGACCTATATATGGCTTATCACTTTCGGCGAAACAAATTTTTAAATCCAGCTCAATTCACAATTACATTCATTTATTAAGGAAAAGTTCAGCTCAGACACGTATTTGCTATAATTTTTATCAAACAAATAATTGTTTTTTTAAGTGTTAATCTTCTTGAAAGCTCCTGTGGCAGACATTTGCAGCAGAGCTAAACGTAGGTGCGACCTATATACCGGTGCGACCTATACACCAGAAAATACAGTAACCATCTGCTTCGACCAGCTTGGTTTGGTAGGAATAGATACACAATGGCAAGTCAAGAGAATCACGTTAAGATAGAAATAGTATCAAAGGAAAACTATTCAATTTTAGCAAATCATTTTAAGAATCGAGGTCAATTTGTCCTCTAGTAGTCAAAAAGGAAAGTCTTAATCCCAGTCTTAAAAATGGACAATGTATCGGCCTCATGGACAGAAACTGGAAGTTGGTTTCACAAGAGAGGAGCCTGAGAACTGAAAGATCTACTTTTGGAAACTAGGAACCACAAGTAAACCTGCAGTCTGAGAGTGAAGTGCTCTGTTAGGAAAATATGGAACAATAAGATCCGTAATATAAGACGGAGCTAGGTTTTTGAGGGTTTTGTATGTTAGAAGTATGATTTTGAATTAAATTCTGGATTTGACAGGGAGCCAGTGAAGAGAAGCTAAAACTGGAGAGATATGATCTCTCCCACTAACTCCAGTTAAGACTCTGTCAGCAACATTTTGGATCAACTGAGGACATTTTAAAGACGTGTTTGGACACCCAGATAACAAACCATTGCAATTTTTAGCAAGCGGCCATCAAGGCACTAACGATCGGTCGTTTGGCTGTTGGTCCTCCTTTATCATATGACGGCTAGTTCTGGATGTCAACAGCAAACTGGTTGATCCACTATGAGAAGGTGCTATTTATAAGACTGAGCTTGTTGCAGCTCTTCAGACTGACCAAGTCTTGTGGATAAAAACGTTTCAACAAGAAGAATCCGTCCAGAGGACCTGACTTTAACTTTGTTAGATTTTTCTACCTGGATTACTGAGCATGCGTCGGGAGATGTTGAACCTACACTACGTGACTCCTCTGTCCTCCTCAGGGAGCTCTGAGCCGCTACCTGGGCATCCAGACCAACGACTGGATCAGCAGCTGCCGGCTGGCGCACTCGGTCACCCGGGGCCTGGCGTACATGCACACGGAGCTCTACAAAGGAGGTAGGACACCGCTCAGATCCTCAGGTTGACGCTGGACACAAACTGATGCAAAGAGTCGTGGGCTGAACGGAGGAAACACCGGTTGGCAAATGGAATAACATTAAAACGTTTATTTTTTTT
>JBBPBX010045531.1:7527-23000 GCA_038048925.1 Garcialebias charrua
TTTTTTCACTCTTAAGGCAATTTTTAAAATTTTGGGGTGCCTGAAAAGCTGTTTCTGTGTGGATGCAAGGCTGAAATAAACAAACAAAACCAAAAATAAATTACCGGTAAATGTTTGTGTATTCACAAGAATACACAAACAAAGTTCATCAAATTGAAACCATACCAGATGAGTCAAGGCCCGAGTTAACAATGACCGCCACCAGTGCTGTTGGCAAACAGGGTTCCAGCGGAAATTGTGCTATATGGTTAGTTGAAGACCATGAAGAGGGAAACTTCTCAGGAGACAGAGTGAGAAGAGGAAAGTCAAGAATGAAGGACTGAGGATTGCAACTATAAATGTGGGTAAAATGACAGACAAAGATAGAGAGTTGGCTAACATGATGCAGAGAAGGAATGTTGTTATAAATGCATCTGCCATGAAAAAAACAGAAGAAGGCCAAAGAGAAGATAATGGATGTAATTAGAGAGGACATGGAGGTACTTGGAGTGAGGAAAGAGGGCAGAGATGGAGGAGGATGACTTGCTGTGGTAACCCCTGAAAAGGGAAAATCTGAAAGAAGAAGCAGCAGATTCACAAGAATTGGTCCATTGTTAATGGCCAAGTTTTATTTGATTTGATCAGAAATTTGATTGTGACTGTTCAAACAGGAACATGTTAAACTGACATGTCGCCACTATATTTCACTGACGGTCACCTTCACTGATTCCACCTACTGCTGCAACACAATCTTAATGAGATTCTTTTCTGTCAGTTTTGCTTCCTGACACATATATACTGTAGTTCCTAGGACTGTGTTCATCTGGGAATAGATCTCTGATGTTATGCCTGTTATCTGTTGATGCCATTCATCCAGTTTGGGAATCACAGCACACAGGTCTCTCTTGTAAATGAGTCCCCAGGGCTCAATGGGATTAACATGTATAAATAAAGGTTGAATGAATGAATACTCTGATGACCACGGGGTCTACTGACACCTTGACTCCACAATTTTTGTTTTTCTTCTTTCAACACTTGATGCTTCTCGAGCGGCCTGTGTTTCTTCCTCCCGATGTTACAGTTGCTTGGCTGTTGCTACATCCATCACCACTGCCTTTTTCTGTTAGCTCACCAATCTCCACAATGTCTGGTTAGTTAGCCATCACCTGCCCAACATGTTTTTTTCTTCTCTCATTTATTATTCATTTGACCTTTATTTTAACAAGTGGAATGTCTGAGAAACAGTTCTCATTTACAAACATCCATCCATCTATTCATCCATAATCTTTTACCCACTTCTTCCATTTTGGGTCATGGGGGTCGCTGGCACCCATGTCCAGCAACCAATGTGCGAGGGGCGGTGTTCACCCTGGATGGGTCGCAAGTCCATCACAAGGCTACATAGAGATAAACAAGACAAACAAACATTCACTCTCTCACTCACACCTATGGACAATTTAGAGTTACAATCAGCCTAATGTACATGTATTTTTTTTTATTTTGGTCTGTGGGAGGAAACCGGAGTACCCGGAGAAAACGCGTGCACGGAGAGAACATGCAAACTCCACCCAGAAAGGACCTTGGACCGGGATTTAAACCAAGGACCTGCTCGTTGAGAGGCAGCAGTTCTACCAGTTGCACCACCGTCCCGCCCATTTACAAACATGACCTGGAAAATATATTTTTTTTATTTTAACATGGCCAAAATCATACATACATATATTGTTGCACATTTTTATGTATGAAGCTACAGATATGATACAAAGTTTGTGCAAAGGCAGGTGGATAGAGCTCAGAAGATAAAACTTGAGATTGGTAGTCCAGTACTGTTTATCATTTACCAGCTCATACTTGTTTGGCCTAATGGATGAACAAAACCTTTGGGACTTAGAAGAAGACAACTCTTTTGTTTCATGGCTCACTAAAAACATTGATAAAGCACCACTTTCAAACTATTTTTAAACTGAGGAGAATTAACACTGCATAATTAACAAATGTTGAGGTAAAGTCTCCTGAGATTAATGTCTCTAAAACATAGCAATAAATTGTAATTTTTTGAGATGTGAAATTAATCAGTGTAGCAAAGGTAATTGAAATAATAAAAGTGGTGAAACGATGGTTAATCATTCTCACACCCTTCCTGTCACTGCACACAAGCTTCAAAGTAAATTGAACTCCAAGGAATGTCATTGAAAAAAGTTGAAAAACATTACACAAAGAATAATGTTAAAAACTAACATCACAGACCAACATCTGAAATGAAACACAAACCACCTATGGACTTTTTTTGCACACTTTTAGGCAGATGTTGTCATGATTGGTGTGGTGTTGGGGAAATGAGCCCAGTGGTGCAGACAGGCGGACACTCAGAGGCACGAGTAGAAAAATCAAACACTTTAATAACAAAAACCAAAAACTGACGAGGCAGTACTTACAAAACGGTAGCTGTGGCTCAAGCATAGACACAACACACCAGGGGAACATACAAATGACCCGACAATGACACACACACGAATGCAAACTAATATACACACAATAATTAACTAAAATCATAACACCTGAGACGTAAACCTGGGAGACACAGGGTGTAAGGAAGGACACAGACCAACAGAGGGAGCCATCCTTACAGTACCCCCCTTCAAAGATGCCCCCAGGTGTCCCCAAAGAACACCCCCAAAAACCAGGGCGGGCGGAGGGAGGAACCAACAAGGATGGCGGGCACGAAGGAAACACAAGGACGGGGAACAAAACACAAGGGCAGGAGACACAACACAAGGACAGGGGACAAAACACAAGGACAACAAACCAAAAACCAACAGGGACAGACCCTGGGGCAAACACCAAACACAAAGGCCAAACTAGAAAAAACTGTGAGAGCTAAATGCAAAAACAAAACTGAAGAAACATCCTGGAAGCTAAACACAGACCAAAACTAGAAACTCAAACGTTCAAACATAGCGGCCAGATCGTCTGCACCAGACAAAAAAACATCGTGCAGAGCCACATTTGGCGGGCGACCGAGAGGCTGTCCATCACGCAGGACGTCTTCACCAGTCAAGAACCCATCAGGCGAGCGACCGGGAGGCCGTCCATCACGCAGGGTCACGTCTAGTGGGCGATCAGGAGGCCGACCACCGAGCAGGGCCATGTCCGACGGGCAGCCGGAAGCCGTCCAACATCGGCAGGAACCAAGACTATGACGGCAGGGTCAGGAACTTTGTCGGCAGGAATCACATCAGCAAGAACTTCGTTGGCAGGGCCACAATCGACGACGACAGGTTCACAACCATCGTCGACCGTAGAGGCGTCTCCTGGCGCAGGGACGTCAAGCGTAGAGACATCGTCTGGCGAAGCGGAGTCAAGCATAGAGACGTCTGATATGGAGACGTCTGACGTGGATATGTTTGGCATGGAGACATTGAGTGAAGAGTCATCGAGTGAAGAGACGTCTGACGCGGAGACGTCTGGTGTGGAGACCTCTGGCGTGGAGACCTCTGGCATCGGCGTGGGGTCATCGAGCATAGAGTCATCGAGCGTAGAGTCATTGAGCATAGAGTAATCGAGCGTAGAGTCATCGAGCGTGTGGAGCCCCTCCATCGACGTAGACTCAGGCATCGAGCGTGTGGAGCCCCTCAATCGATGTAGAGGCATTGACTGTGTGGAGACCCTCAATCGACGTAGAAGCGTCTGTGGCATGGAGACCCTCCGTCGACATGCAGGCGCCTGCGGCGTGGAGACCCTCCATCGACGTGGAGGCGTTGACGTGTGGAGACCCTCCATTGATGTAGAGGCGTCGGAGTGTGGAGACCCTCTGTTGCTGCAGAGGAGTCAGCCGTAGGACTTGTAATGTCAGCGCCCTCTGTAGACATGGCGGCATAGGGACCTTCTGTGGACGTGGCTACAGTGCCCTCTGTTGCTGTGGAACACGTAGTGTCAGTGCCCTCTGTGGATGCTGGAAAGACAACAGTACCTTCTGTAGAAGCAGAGTAATCAGCACCCTCTGTAGTTGTGGCTACAGCACCCTCTATACGCCTTGAAGAGTCAGTACACTCTGTAACGTCAGCACACTCTGAAACAAACAACCTGGACTTATCTTTCAAAGTCTTAGCTAGCGTCAATATTTGTGTGGGACCTGGGTTATGTATTAAACAGGGACTGTTTGTAATTATGTCCTCAATAATGGAACATGCCTTAATCTTATAATGATGGTCTGGATTATCGACAGCAGCATTAATCAGTTTATCCATCTGCTGGAGAATGAGAGTGACCTCGGATCTGGGTTCAAAAGAGCGAGGACTCCAACACTTTTTGCTCTATGTGAGTCTATCCTGTGGCTGCTTAGCTACATGCGTGCGGTCTGTCCGCTCTTCCTGAAGACTCCCACACTCTCTTCTTTGTGTGAGTCTATCCTGTGGCTGATCAGCTGCATGTGTGCGGTCTGTCTGCTCTTCCTCAGAGCAGAAGCTAATATACTCCCCCCTCTGCGAACGTCTCTCTTGAGACGCCACAGAGCACGGGTCCAAACATGGGCTCAGTTCCCATTCAGTGAAGTTCTCTCGGTGCAACATACTTGCTATGGGAATTGCACCCATGCACGATTACCTGAAGGAATACAATCACACCTTTACGGCTAGAGCGTCAGCGTCGCGCCAGAGGCCCCGCCCTCTGGGTATTTAAGCGGCTGGCGCCCATCCATCTTTCTCTTTTTTGCCCTTCACCTCGCTTAACACCTGAACTTCGTGGGACTTCTCTGTTGTCGCATCGCTCGACTGAGGTGAGCTTGCTCCCTACACTGAGCGTACAGAGAAATTTTCTTGCGTACTACTGGGCTGGCGAAAGCTAGTCCAACATTTTTCTACTTACCATGAAGTTTTCTTCTCTTTCCGCAACTGCTTCGCTCGACAGTGCTAACTACGTCACAACCCCTTGCTAACCATTAGCAGGCTAACCATCAAAAGCAAGATGACGGAGAGGACGACTTCGAACAAAAGGAAACTAGGACCAACATCGACGTTTTTCGTCTCTGGACATGGCTCCCGAGAAAGGAAAACGGAGGACAAGGAGGAGGAAAACCAAGACGACGAGTCCTCGCTCACGCCCATGCCCCAACGGATGCGGCTACTCCTTCTCGGCGACGGACATCCACGAGGCCCGTCTTGTCTACCTAGGGATTCTGCATGTGAGAAAAGCACTGGAATTCCCCGACTCATGCTCCCACTGCCATCGAATGTCGGCGGTAGTGAGGAAACGCCGCTCGGACGCGTTGGCTAAATCCATGGCTAAGGCCGCGGCGCTGAAGGTCGCACGTCGCACAAAGCTGCTCGCTCCTGAACGGAGCTTGAGAACGTGGAACTGGAATGCAACGGTCGAGTCGGAGAGGACAATGTGTCGGACTCCTCAGTTGCCGTCAAGACTCGACGCCCGAAGTGTCTGACCAAGATGCCGAATACGGTTACAGAGGAGAAAGTGTGGATTCCTCCCAGAACCTGGCGCAAATCCTACCGGAACCGGACATGTCGGTCCCTGCTCTGTTCAACCTGTGCCATAGGGCGGCGGATTCCCTGCAGGTCGCGTGGCCAGACCCAACATCTCGCCAACAGGCTACGAGGCTGGCGGAAACCTACTTCTATGTGAAGCAGCCGACAACGTCGCAAAAAATGCCATTTTTTCTGGACTTCCGCATGGAGCTCAAATGCTCCTGGACGGAACCCGGAGCTCCCATCACGCTGCCACTATCCCTACTCCTGGATGTCGTGAGAATGGAGACAGTGGGCCTCGCCAGCGCATCCCTGATAGAAGAGACTCTGGCGGCTTACCTGGCCCCCGTAGCCACGGGGACGAAACCAACGCTACCCAGTAGGGACTGTCGCGCTTCAGAGAAAGAACTTGAGAAGTGCTACAGGGCTTAGGGCCTCGCGGCTCGCGCAATAAATGCATCAACCATGGTGCAGGCGTACCTGGCAGAAAAACTGCAGGATATCCAGGTAACAAAAAACGAGCAAGCCGCAACGGAGGCCATGGAGGAGGCCCGCCGTGCTCTCGGACCTCGTGCTCCGCATGATGGGGACAATAGCCATTTCCCAAGGCAAAGCAATGAAGGAAATAGTTGTCGTCCATCGCCATCTTTGGCCAACATTGTCGGACCTCCCGGAAAACCAGAGGTCCACTTTCCTCCAGCACCAGATCGAGTCGACGGGATTCTTCTGGGGAGCTCTGGAACGCGTCCAGTCCAGGCTGGAACAAAGACGCAAACAGGCGGAAGCCCTCCGAGAGGGGTTGCCGAGGAAAAGCTTTGCATCCCCAAAGGAAGACATGCGTGGCCTCCCTCGGAAGAGATCCGCTGGTGACAGTGAAAATTTCCAGAACCGGCCGAGGGCCTCTTCAGTGACNGAGGCTGGAGGGAAACTACTTCTATGCGAAGCAGCCGACAACGTTGCAAAAAATGCCAATTTTTCCGGACTTCCTCATGGAACTCAAACGTTCCTAGGCGGAACCCGGAGCTCCCATCACGCTGCCACTATCCCGACTCCTGGATGTCACGGGAATGGAGACAGTGGGTCTCACCAGTGCACCCCTGATAGAGGAGACTCTGGCGGCTCACCTGGCCCCCGCAGCCACGGGGACGAAACCAACGCTACCCAGCAGGGCCTGCGGAAATGTTTAATGGAAGGGTTTCCCCTCTCCCTAACTGATCTCCAACATCAGGATGGGTCCTACTTGTCAGTCGTGCCCTATATGTAAAAGAAAGTGAAAAGTTTTTCTGCCTTAGGGACTTGGGAGGGTACTCTGTACTTGACCTGGGTTTTCTACCTCCACATTTGTCACCTAATTACTTGTGACATAATGGGTCCCTTGCTCCTCCTGTTTCTCAGGTTGTTCCAGAGAAAAAAAGGAGATGATGAGTACAACAAACCCCCTACTTACGACTCCATCGACCTACGAACAACGGGACCTACGAACGTATCATATTTAATAAAAATATGAAATTACTGTATTAAAAAAATAATAATAATATTTTTTTTTTGTGTGTGTTTAAATGTTCTTAATTTCATGTGTACATCACTTTGTTGCAGCTGTGGTTGTTTTAAAGGCTTTATAAATAATAATTATGATAAAAATGATCATTTCTGATCATTTTTGAGCAATCTTGGGCAGCAGGAAGTAGGTCTTCAGTTTACACGGTCACAAATTAATGTAGAACACCGGACGCCATTTTAGGTTCAGTCACGGGGGTCTCCGGTCACAAATTAATGTAGAACACCGGACGCCATTTTAGGTTAGCTGCCGGGAGCCGGCCGAAGACTGGTGACCAGGATCGCATCATATGGATTAATTACTAGCTGGAATCGCTCTGTGAGCTCTGTGGACGTCTCAGGCTGGAGCAGCAGCTGCAGATTGATCGCCGATTGCGCCGCACCGCCGCTCCAACACCAGCCCATGGCCTGGCTAGCAGAAGCTAGCCAGCTAGCTAACACAGGCCTTGAGCAGCTGCTGGTGGTTCACTCGCCGGCTGCCGCGCTGCTCGGCCCGACAACAATCATGGCAACGCATGGCAACCTAAGATGTCGGCTTTGACCATCTCAAAGTAAGAAAATATATTTTTATTTATTCTGTAAATGTGAATAGCAATGTTTAACATTACAGTACACTACTGTACATGCTTAAATGTGTGCGCCCGCTCCGTTAGCGGTATTTCCACAACCTACGAACGGAATAAGGACCTAGGAACTGGACACTTTTTTCACCCCCTAGCTACGGCAGAATCGAGCTGCGAACAGTTCTTATCTCCCTAACTCGGACGTAAGTAGGGGGTCACCTGTACTCACAATAGTGGAGCACGCTTAGGTGGTCTCTAGCTGGTGTCGTTTATCTATATGCACAGTTGAAACATCGAATTGATGTTCTTTACTTTTGGCATTTTTTCTTCTCAGCCTGTGCTTTCTACATACCTTGTAGAAAGCAGCTGGGAAATACCTGTCTTTTAAGGCAGATGTTCTCATATGCATTTTGCTGAGCATTTCAATGGGCGTGAATGAATTACTTTCCCATAGCAAGTATGTTGCACCGAGAGAACTTGACTGAAAGGGAACTGAAAGTTATGCCCCATAACTCATGTTCCCTAATGGAAGGGAACGAGGTGTAACATATCTGGCCCTTCTCAATGCTGAAAGCTCGGTGAAGTTCAACTCTGGAGAATGATAAATGGGCGTCAGCCGCTTAAATACCCAGAGGGCGGGGCCTCTGGCGTGACGCTGACGCCCTAGCCGTAAAGACGTGATTGTATTCCTTCAGGTAATCGCGCTGGGGCGCAATTCCCATAGCAAGTATGTTGCACCTTGTTCCCTTCCTTTAGGGAACATGAGTTATGGTGCATAACTTTCAGGTACCCCTTCCCCTTTGAAAATCTCCCCGGCCTGCCTGACAATGTGGGAGAAAAAGCAATAGGAGGGACGGGCTGAAACCTGGAAATATTCCTCTTTGTCGGTCGCCGCTTTCTCCTGCGGTGACGCGGTTCAGGAGCTGGATCAGGCCAGAACTCCTCTGGTTCTGAATCGTCCTCGGATGTACACCACCGCAAAATGGCACGTGAAGGAGCGCAGGAAAAAACACGGTTTGGAGCGGCCGTCTCCGCATCTTCTCCTCGCTCGCTCCGCAACCAGAAGCGGAGATGGAAGCACTTCCAGTCTGGGTCTATGGAGGCTCCAGGTGGCGTCCATCGAGAAACCGCTCACATGTAAAAAAAAAAAAAGTGGGGGCCAAGATGGTGTAGAGGCAGGGGAACCGACTTGGGACCCGAAGGACCCAGATTTGAACCCCAGTCACGGCATACCTTGTGGTGTCTATGGGTGGCACACCTCACTCCCAAATTGCCCCCCGGGCACTTTCAATAGCTGCCCACTACCCCACCTGGTGGTGGTTGGGTTAAATGCAGAGACTAATTTTGTCTTGTATGGAAACATACACAGATGACAAATGTGACATTATTATTATTATTATTATATGTATGACGGCTGCTTCTGTTCGAGCAGAAGCTGTCATCTTCTGCCTCCGAGTGAAGTCTGAATCCTCTGTCTGCTGGGCTCATGAATGGTCGGGTCATTAATGTCATGATCGGTGTGGTGTTGGAGAAAATGAACCCAATGGTGCAGACAGGCGGACACTCGGAGGCACGAGTAGAAAAATCTAACACTTTAATAACAAAAACCAAAAACTGACAAGGCAGTACTTACAAAACGGTAGCTATGTCTCAAGCATAGACAAGACACACCAGGGGAACAGACGAATGACCCGAAAATGACACACACACAAACGCAAACTAATATACACACCATAATTAACTAAAATCATAACACTTGAGACGTAGACCTGGGAGACACAGGGTGTTAGGAGGGAGCCATCCTTACAGATGTGAGAAAAGTTATGACAATGGCTTTAATGTATTTCAGAATTGTTCCCTTAACATGTTGGATGAGTTAGTAATCTTGTTGTCCGTGTTTTCTGGAGCATTGGTTCCTTGTGTCCATTGGGTTCCATTGGGTCTTCCATAGCAAACTGGCCTTCAGAGTAGGTGTAAGACTAAAAGTGATTTGGTTTCATTATAGGGCTCCTGGGACCAAACTGGAAACAATAACTAAAAGCCACCTTTGTTTGGATTTACCACCTATGGAGAGTGCTGTCAAAGTTAAGTGCTCTGAAACCCAAAAGGCAAGAAACTCAGTTGAGGTGGTTCAACCATCTAAACCATCTCTGCCAGGCACCTTTCTCTGGAAGTTTTCCCAACACCGTAGATACTATGGGGCAGGCCTACGACTGGCTGGAGGATGTACTTTCTCTAGCCTGCAAACACCTTGTGGTACCTTTAGTATGAACTGATGAGTGTTGGGAGAGGGATAGTTCTTTAATTTACCTGTTGCTTTCACAACCAGACCACAGATAAGAATCGGAAAATGAATGGATTAATGAATCATAACAATCAATGACTTATCATGCTCAATTATGCTCCAGGAATTGTATTGGGGAGCACATGCACACTGTGCTTTTACATCAGTGTCATACTCAACCAGTGTTAAGAATCTCCTAGTAATGACAACAAAGTGGCATCTGTAAAAAAAATCAAAGAGGTTAATCAATTAATCAATCAAACTTTATTTATAGAGCCCTTTCCAGCAGCCAAAAGGTGCACAAAATGCTGAACAATACAGAAGTACTGAACAATACAGAAGTACAAAGTAAAAACAAACAATTAAGAATTTAAAAAACATCCATCCATCCATTTTCTTCCGCTTATCCGGGGTCGGGTCGCGGGGGTAGCAGCCTAAGTAAGGAGGCCCAGACTTCCCTCTCCCCAGCCACTTGGGCCAGCTCCTCCGGGGGAATCCCAAGGCGTTCCCAGGCCAGCCGAGAAACATAGTCCCTCCAGCGTGTCCTGGGTCTTCCTCTGGGTCTCCTCCCAGTGGGACATGCCCGGAACACCTCACCAGGGAGGCGTCCAGGAGGCATCCTAACCAGATGCCCGAGCCACCTCAACTGGCTCCTCTCGATGTGGAGAAGCAGCGGCTCTACTCTGAGTCCCTCCCGGATGACTGAGCTTCTCACCCTATCTCTAAGGGAGAGTCCAGACACCCTGCGGAGAAAACTCATTTCAGCCGCTTGTATCCGAGATCTCGTTCTTTCGGTCACAACCCAAAGCTCATGACCATAGATGAGGGTGGGAACGTAGATCGATCGGTAAATTGAGAGCTTTGCCTTTTGACTCAGCTCTCTCTTCACCACGACAGACCGGTACAGCACCCGCTTCACTGCGGACGCTGCACCTATCCGCCTATCAATCTCACACTCCAGTTTTCCCTCATTCGTGAACAAGACCCCGAGATACTTAGACTCCTCCACTTGGAGCAGGACCTCCTCCCCAAACCGGAGAGGGAACTCTACCCTTTTACGACTCAAGACCATGGCCTCAGATTTGGAGGAACTGATCCTCATCCTGGCCGTATCACACTCCGTTGCAAACCGCTCCATTGAAAGCTGTAGATCATGACCTGATGAAGCCAATAGGACCATATCATCTGCAAAAAACAGAGAAGCAATCCTAAGGCCACCAAAACGGATCCCCTCAACTAGGGGTTGAACGAGTACATAATTTTTAACCTCGACATTAACATAAAAAAACTCGAACGGCACTCGAGTAGCCGATGACGTCACAGTGTCTTATGATGCAAAATAAATAAATAAATATAAATGCATAAAAAACGTCTTTACAAAAAGAAAAAAAAGACCAACAAAACATTGGGAGCATTTATTATGCTCCTATCATTTATCATACTGCAGATAAGTCACAGGAAAAACAAAACTATTAGTTATTAATATTAATATTAAAAGTGAAAGTAAGGCGCTGAACCGAAACTTAAAAAACAAATGGGGCCACAGCCACACCGTACCACGCCTGCAGTGCTGTGCAATTTAGGTTTACTTTTAGAGATTGTGTTTATAGGTTTTTAATAGCTAGAGAGATGAATATTTGCTGCTTTTTGTTTGTGAAACGAGAGAAAGGACGCCGTTTCGGCCGTGTTATATATGTGACCTGCAATGCAACACTGCCCCCTGCTGTCACAATCTACTACGGTGGTCAGAGCAAAGAAAATCAACAGGATGATTCAATGAGTAGCGCAATTTATAAAATTATAAACTGTTTTACCTTTTTGACAAGACGGCCTGCTCCATTAACATCCGTGCGCACACAGGAATCCATTTTGTAGCGTCTACTAAAAGCTAAAAGCTACCTCGCGCGCTGTGAAATGTGACGTACTACGGGTATCCGAGGTGGACAAAAAAGCCTTGATAGAAGTCAAAGCACTCGATCTGTCGAAAACTCGGGTACTCTATTAATGCACTACCCTTAACACCTTGGTTACACCTAGAAATTCTGTCCATAAAAGTTATGAACAGAATCGGTGACAAAGGGCAACTTGGCGGAGTCCAACTCTCACTGGAAATGAGCCTGACTTACTACTGGCAATGTGGACCAAGCTCCGACATCGGTCATACAGGGACCTAACAGCCCGTATCAAAGGGCCTGGTACCCCATACTCCCGGAGTACCCCCCACAGAACCCCCCGAGGGACGCGGTCGAATGCCTTCTCCAAGTCCACAAAGCACATGTAAACTGGTTGGGCAAACTCCCATGTACCCTCTAGGACCCTGCTGAGGGTGTAGAGCTGGTCCAGTGTTCCACGACCAGGATAAAAAACCACACTGCTCCTCTTTAATCAGAGGCTTGACTATCCGATGGACCCTCCTCTCCAGAACCCCTGAATAGACCTTACCAAGGAGGCTTAAGAGTGTGATTCCCCCTATAGTTGGAACACACTCTACGGTCCCCCTTTTTGAATAGGGGAACCACCACCCCAGTCTGCCAATCCTGGGGAACTGCCCCTGATGTCCACACAATATTGCAGAGTCGCGTAAGCCAACACAACCCCACAACAACCAGAGCCTTAAGGAACTCCGGACGAATCTCATCCACCCCTGGAGCTCTGCCACCGCAGAGGTTTTTAACCACCTCGGCGACCTCAGCACCAGAGATTGGAGAGCCCGACCCAAAGTCCCCAGGCTCCGCTTCCTCAGTGGAAGATGTGCCAATGGGACTGAGTAGGTCTTCGAAGTACTCTGCCCACCGATTCCCAACATCCCGAGTTGAAGTCAGTAGCACACCACCCCCACTATAAATAGTGTTGGTGGCGTACCTCTTCCCCCCCTGAGACATCGGCTGGTGGACCATAATCGCCTCAAAGCCATACGGAAGTCATTCTCCTAGGCCTCTCCGAACTCCTCCCACGCCCGAGTTTTTGCCTCAGCAACCACCCGAGCTGCATGCCGCTTGGACTGCCGGTACCTATCAGCTGCTTCCGGGGTCCCACAGGCCAAAAAGGCCCAATAGGACTTCTTCTTCAGCCTGACAGCATCCCTCACTGCCGGTGTCCACCACCGGGTTTGAGAGTTGCCACCACGACAGGCACCAACAACCTTGCGACCACAGCTCTGATAAGCCGCCTCGACAATAGAGGCGTGGCACATGGTCCACTCTGACTCAATGTCCCCTGCCTCCCTCGGAACGTGTTTGAAGCTTTAAAAAACATCCAGTTAAAAATTAAAAACAATTAAAAACATAACAAGAACAAAAACATAACAAAATTACCAATCTAAGTTAAGATTTGAGCTATTTGTCTTTAGTTTTGGAAGCAGGAAGTTAGATGAGCAGAAACAGCAGTTTCTAATTTATGTCTGCACCCGTATGTATTTGACTCTTACCTCTTCAGGAAGCGAGGGAGCTCAGTCCGAGGGGGGACAGCTTTATTTATTCCATTTTTGACGAAGGTCTTACATCTTTTGGAAAAGTGAAAAGGCTCACTTGTTCACTGATGATATTAGAACACCCAAATGTGACACAACGAACCGGCATTTTTTAAGTTTTACAAAAAAAGGCAATCTGGCAGAGAATTGAGAATTGAGAATTAACTTTCTAATCTGGCAGAGAATGCATTATGCATTAATGGCAGACGCAGACTGAAGGTCCTGCTTCCTACGTCACAAATGTTGCATTCACTTGTAGTCAGATTTTTCAGAGAGAAAAACAGTTTTTAATTTTAAACTCAGTTTGAAAGGAATTTTATTTATTTATTTATTTATTTTAATAAAGTTTATTCATTTTATAAGAATAAAATACAACAAATAACATAAATATATGAAAATGAAAAGAAAAAACATAAAATGAAAGGTAGCAGATGAAGAAAATATCTTGTTAAATCTGCTCCTTTTTTCATCTAATACAAACTAAGTGCTCTATAACAACTAAATAAGTAAACAACTCGTTTAACCAAAAATTATATATATACTCAATACAGTCATTTATATTTGTTCAACAAATCAACTTTAACACGTTTCTTAAAGACAGGAATCGATTTGGCTTCCTTAAAATCAGACTTTAAATTATTCCACAGTCCAACACCCTGTATCACAGTAGATCTTCCCTTTAAACTTGTTCTGAATTTCTGTTTGACAAAAATATATTTTCCCTTGAGATTATAGTTGCTAGCTCTTTTGACAAAGTACATTTGGATGTTTGAAGGTAACATACAATTATGAGCTTTATACATAAGTTGCAAAATGTTATAATCTACTAAATCATAAAATTTCAGTAGATTCATTTGACAAAACAATTCATTAGATGGGTGGCAGTAATGTTTTCTTGTCATAACTCTTATAATTTTTTTCTGCAAAATAAAAAGAGGGAATGTGTTGGTTTTACAAGCTTTGCCCCATACATTTATACAATAAATCAGATGTGGCACAGCAATTGAATTATACAATAGATACAATGCTTTATCATTAAATAGATATCTAACTTTATAAAATACTGCAATTGATTTGGATATTTTTGTTTTGACCAAATTGATGTGTTGTTTCCATGAGAGCTTATCATCAATAACTACACCCAAGAATTTTACCTCACTGACTCTTTGAATCAATGAGTTACTGATCAGAAATGGAATATCAATTGATTGTTTTTTATTACTAAATATCATGTAGTTTGTCTTCTCCAAATTTAATGACAATTTATTAAGTCTAAACCAATTTTGAATCTTTAGAAACTCATTCATCAACAAATCCAGTAATTCATTGATATCTTTTCCAGAACAGAAAAAAGTTGTGTCATCAGCAAAAAGAATGCACTTCATGAAATTAGACACTTTAACTATATCATTAACATACAAAATAAATAATTTCGGCCCGAGAATGGATCCCTGAGGTACCCCACATGTAACCGTACATTGCTCTGATTTCACATCGTCCAATTGCACATATTGTTTTCTGTTGTCTAAGTAACTACACACCCAATTTAGGGCTAAACCTCTTAATCCGTATTTGTGTAATTTGTTAAGGAGAATGCTATGATTAACAGTGTCAAATGCTTTTTTTAAATCAACAAAAACACTAACACAATATTGTTGTTGGTCAATAGCAGTAGATACTTGTTCAACAAAATCCATAAGTGCCATTGATGTAGAATGACCACTTCTAAAACCATATTGATTATTCGTGATAATGTTGTGTTGTTCAATGAATTTATCTAATCTAATACCGAATAATTTCTCCAAGATTTTAGAAAACTGTGGTAATAGTGATATTGGTCTATAATTATTAAATTCGCATTTGTCACCGGTTTTGAAAAACGGTACCACTTTAGCTACCTTCATACCATCTGGAAATACGCCAGTTGTAAACGACAAATTACAGATGTAAGTGAACGGTTCAATCACATAACTTATAATGTTTTTCACAAACGACATGTCCATATTCAAACAATCTTTGGATTTTTTTCTATACAATTATTAACCACTTTCAATATCTCGTCTTTATTAGTTTCCTTCAGAAACATATTGTCAGAACAATCCTTGATCAAATGGTTCATCTTATTTTTCACTACTGGGATCGTA
>JBBPBX010045532.1:0-19085 GCA_038048925.1 Garcialebias charrua
AAGAACCGTCTCAACTCGCCCAAAAACAAAACAAAAACAAGAAATACCAAATCATGGGTGTCTTCTTGCCTGGCTGTGGCCGCAATCTGGTGCTTGGCTGGGGGTCTGGGCTGTGGGAGGTGCTGTGGCTGGGGTGGGGTGTATTGGGGGCTCTCACATGGGCAGCTCTGTACTGTTGGCCCGAGGGTGTCTAGGCCTGTTAGGTGTGTGCTCTCCCTTGCGTGGGGTACTCTCGCTGTGGGTGGACTGGTCGGTTCCATTGTGGGGGTGGGGGTGCACTCTCGGTCGCCGTGGTGCACTATCTGTGGCTGTTCGGGCACTCCTGGCTGATTGTCCTTGTTGGAATAAAAAAAAATTTGTATGTACCCTTTATTTATCCAGGTAGTCTCATTGAGCCATGAGAACTCATTTTCAAGAGAGACCTGTTTAGGGAGAAGATGGTGGGGGTTAAGGGCCTTGCTCAGGGGTCCAGAGAGGAGTGAATGAAGGTGGAGGCAGGTGTGGGTGTTTCACCTTTTTCCACCCACATTTTTATGATGTTGTCGGTACCGGGGCTTGAACTGGCGATCTTCCAATCACAGACCCACCGTCTCTAACCACTGTGTCCTGTGGGGGCAGGTCTGTGGGTCCCCACATTCACTATTAAACATTCTTATGGAGAAATCTTATAGTGACAAGCTGCTCACACAGGTGATTAGATTCAGGTGTTTATCAGATATACACTCAGTTGGGTTGTGGTGGCTACTAAATACATCTTGTATTACCATGTACCGTATAAAATACTTTCTAATGATGTTATAAGTATCATTATACTGTATATGTTGTTTTGTTGTTGGGGTTTCTCGTTTTGTCTTTTTTACTCTCTCCGCAGGTCTAGAGGCAGACTTCAATGTTGTTGATTTGTGTTTTCTTTATACCTCTCTCTCTCCTCTACTCCTATCACCTTCTTTCCCTTTTACCCCTTCTCTCACTTTTCTAGCTTTGTTTTCTTCTTTGTCTTTCCATCCCTGTGTCCATTACATCTTAAACAAACCCAAAGCAAATCCTAATAGTTTTTATTTATATATCAAGTGGAGCATTAAGGCCAGCCATAATGCTCTGCTTGTGAAAGTAAATCTGTTGGGTATCACCTCGACACTCAGACAATAATTATGAGTGCCACAATGACGAACAGGACAAGGAAAAAAATAAATAAATAAAATCATGAAACAACCGTACAAAACAAAGTACCAAAAGAGGGGGGAAAAAAGCTATAAAACATCTGCATCACCATGGTCCTATTAACAGAGTGGTTCTGTTGGCAGAATGGTTATATTAGAAGTGTGGTACTGTTAGCAACATGGTCCTATTAACAACATGGTCCTTTTAGCAGTGTGGTACTGTTAGCAGCATGGTACTGTTAGCAGAATGGTACTATTAGCAATGTGTTCTGTTAGCAGCATGGGACTATAATTAGCAGAATGGTACTATAAGCAGTGTGTACTGTTGACAGTGTGGTACTGTAAGCAGAATGGTTCTGTTAGCAACATGGTCCGGTTAGCAGAATGGTACTATTAGCAGTGTGGTACCGTTAGCAGCATGATGATAATAATGACCCCGGCAACGGACAACGACTGCTTTCCAGAACCGGGCCCGACAGACACAGAACATTTAAAGTTTCCACATGGAACCGAACTGTTCCGTGGAGTTCAGCCCGTGCAGACAGATGGAGGAACATGGAGATGGCTGCAGTGACAGGCCGGAGCCTGAGGTGGGAAGGGGACAGGAACTGAACCACAATGGCAGGATGGCAAGGCAGCGGCACAGAAAACTCCAAAAGTGTGTCGCAGTCATACCTAAAACATGGGTGTACAGTGAAGGTGCAAAAAGTCAAAACATAACCAACAGGAACAAAAAAAAGAGCGAGTTGAAGCGGAGCTCCTGTCAGTGCTACCACACAACAGCGTACGTGACGCGAACATTTTGACAAGTGAGATCAGAACATCTTACTTTAAAGTAATGAAGAAAAAATAAAATACTAAACTGAAGGGAAGAGGGGAACACAAAGACGGAAGGAAAATAACACAAAAACTATCCATCCAACCATATATCCATGGTCAGACGTTGGTGAAGATTCTCAGTCATACAGGTCATGGTAAATCTCTCCACAAAAAGGTTTAAAAACAAAACAATTGGACGTTTATTTTGAAGCTGAAGACACTTCAAAGAATTTATCAATCCAACCCCCAATTTACACTACATGCGTTCCGGCTCCGCTCCACTCCGGTCCGACCTCCGCAGCAAATACGCACCCATTATAATCAATGAGAGAGTTTACACTGGCTCCGCACGGCGGCGGCGAGCGGACGGCAGTCCGTCAAAATTAGATCCGATCCTATTTCTGCCGGACGCCGGAGCTGTGCCGGAGTCAACTTTTAAAGATTACGTCGCACCAACAGGAAAAGGAACGAGCACAACATCCGTATTTACAAAATAAAATCACCACGGGCGGACTAATCCTAGCTCTATACGGATTTATTTGTACAAAAATGCTGTCAAACTATCATTTATGACTACGCCTACAAACGCAATACAAGAAATAAATAAATAAAAAAAGTATTTTATTCTGAAATGTAATAAATCACGTCCTGTCGCTCAAACCATGTCCTGTCGCCCATTACAGAGCAAATGTCCTGAAAATATCTCAATGCAAAAAACAATCAAACAGCGAGGCAGTCTCTACTGTTGTTCTCCTTCTTCCACCGAATGAATTGTTTTGTTCTGACTTCATTATTTATCACTTGATTTATCGCGCGATCTCGCAATTCCCGCGCATGCGTCTCGGAGCAACGCATCCAGGCAGACCTGAGCTGAGCGGAGTAGTGGAAACTGGACTCGCTCAGCTGCGACCTGCGGAGCGGAGCGGAGCCGGACCGCATGTAGTGTAAATTGGGGGTTTGACGGACTGCCGTCCGCTCGCCGCCGCCGCTGTGCGGAGCCAGTGTAAACTCTCTCATTAATTATAATGAGTGCGTATTTGCTGCGGAGGTCGGACCGGAGCAGAGCCGGAACGCATGTATCGGTAGTGTAATTTGGGGGTTAAAATATCTGGAATGCGTGGAGCTCTAAACTTTATAGAACTGCATGATAGGCCTGGTAATTCTAACCCACCAACAGCACTGCTCCTTACGCCAAAAATACACTACATGCGGTCCGGCTCCGCCCCGCCCCGCCCCGCAGGTCGCAGCTGAGCGAGTCCAGTTTCCACTTCCTCCGCTCCGCTCAGGTCCGCCTGGATGCGCCGCTCCGAGACGCATGCGCGGGAATTGCGAGATCGCTCGATAAATCAAGTGATAAATAAGTAAGTCAGAACAAAACAATTCATTCGGTGGAAGAAGGAGAACAACAGTAGACTGCTGCCTTGATCTTCTCTCGTAAATGAGCGACAGGACATGGTTTGAGCAACAGGAAGTGATGTATTACATTTCAGAATAAAATACTTTATTACCCCTAACCCCTAACCCTCCAACGAGACCTCTTCTTATGGGGACCTGGCTTTAGTCCCCATAAGGAGCAACTGGTTCACATAATGCATGATTTTTTTTGGTAAACTTGGTCCCCACAAAGTAACCCAGAACAAAAACGCACACACACATGAAGCTGGCAGACTTTTGTTTCTCACCGTGCTTCTTCCCTCTACTGCCTGCTTCGCTTCAGAATTAATAACAAACTTGAAAATAAAAGTCCAGACTGGCTCAGAGCACTGATAAAACAAACAAAGAAAATATATATTTTTTTAAACTTGGTTCACAGACTCTCTCAAGTGAGCAGTCCAAAGACTGGAGGAGGAATCTGATTTAATGTCCACCCATGGAGCTCCATGCCCACGTGTGCTCTAGAGGGAACCAACATGTGCAGAAGATGAAAGTTTATCAGTTTGGCTCTTTAGTCAAATCAGAATAAATCAGACTTAAATAATCAAAGTTGACCAAGTCCAGTCCAAAGAACTCCTTCAGTGGAGCAGAACCAGAATCAGATCTTTCAGCCCAAACACTGAATCCATGACCCCGGAGCGACCCCGGTTCTGACCTGCCTGTGTGGACTTCCTGCGAGCCTTCTTGATCTCTTCTTCGTTCTTGTTGCTGAGCTTCGTCTCCAGCTGCTGGGTCTTTAACTCCAACTCTTTCTGCCGGTCACTGAGAGCTTTACGGGCCTGCAGGGGACGAGAAACTGAAGTGAGAAACAAAGAACACACAAAACATGTGCTAGATGTTCTACTGCACAACGAATCACACAGCAAACCTTTGTTCTTTCAAACACTGATTCCTCCTCGATCCATCAGTGACAAAACAAACTGCGTAAAAACGCATCGCTGAGACCTCGCTCACACCTGGCAACAACATCCGTGTTGAGCAATCACGTTGCTTTCAGGTAACTTTCTGGTTGAACATCTTGGTCAGTCAGGTTCAGCGAGTCTTGCAGAGAGTCAGCTACAACTAGAAAGTTCCTGGAGAAACTGTGATGGGGACTACCATGTTGCGGCCATTTAAATCTTTGATTTGACAGTACTCTCTAAAAAAGCTAAGTCTGGTCCTCTGGACATTTCCAGGGAACCAGACTTAGCTTTATTAGATGTTACCTGGATTATTGAGCATGCATCAGGGTGTTTGACAGTACTACAAGTTGGGATGCACCGATCCACATTTCTCACTTCCGATCCGATACCGATACTTTAGAACTGGGTATCGACCGATACCGATACTTTTCCGATCCGATACTGTTCAGGTATGTGAATCTGTTTAAAGAAATTTTTGTACTGAGACTATTCATTTTAACATTGTGTGAGATAAACCCAATGAAGACACTCTTGAGCCTTATAACAGGAAACTCACAAACTTAACAGCACACAAGAGGCAAGTCTATACCACACACATCTCCTTCTCACTCATGGTTCAGCTGGAAAAACTAAAAAAACGCTAAGCATGATGGGAAAGACAACAAAATCCACTCCCCTTAACCACTAAGGGAGTGGATTTTGTTGTCTTTCCCATAATGCTTAGCAGTTTTTTAGTTTTCCCGCTTTAGGTGCATCTGGAAAACTAAAAAACCGCTAAGCATGATGGGAAATACAAAATCCACTCCCTTAGTGGTTAAGGGGAGTGGATTTTGTCTATAGACTTGCCTCTTGTGTGCTGTTAAAGTTTGTGTGTTTCTTGTTGTAAGGCTCAAGAGTGTCTTCATTGGTTTTAACTCACACAATGTTAAGACGGCAGTCACAGAATATGATGGAACACATGTGCTCTTTGAAGCTGGATCGGAAATATCGGCAGGTTGGATCCAATATCCGATACTTAAAATATGCTGGTATCGGATACCGATACCGATACTGGATCGGATCTGCCCCATCCCTAACTACAAGTTGGGGTTCACTCTCAGCTACCATCACACCAAATTTCAGCCATCTGTTTACAACCTTTTGCTGCTCCTTTCACATTTTGTTCTGGTTCAGCTTCTTTCAGCTTCATTCTGCAAATCTAAATGTTTTTTCCAGCTACTTTCAGTCCATTTCAGCTGTTTTTTGCTCATTTCAGATTATTTCTGCTAACTAAAACATTTTTGTGCTTCTTCTAACTTCTTTCTGCTAAGTTCAGCTTGTTATGCTCCTTTCAGCTGATTCTGCTAGTTTCAGCTTTTCAGCTACTATTTAGCTGTTTTGTGCTAATTTTAGCCTTTTCAGCTAATTCCATGATACTTGCACTCATTTAAACTTCTTCAACCTAATTCTGCAAAAAATGTGCACTCTTCACTTCTTTCTGATAATTTAAGCTTAACTTAAACCTTTTTAGTTACTTTTCAGCTGTTTGTTACAAATTTCTTCTTTTTTCAGATAAGTTCCTCTTTTCTGTGCTCATTTTTGCTTCTTTCAAACTAATTGAGCAAATGTCTGCTTTCTTCTGCTGATTTAAGCTTTTTCTAACTTTTCAGCTAGCTTTTTAGCAAATTTCAGCTGTTTTCAGATAAATTCAAGTTTTTCATGTAAATTTCTGCTACTTTCAGTCTAATTAATTTCTTTATGCTAATTTCAACTTGTTTTGCTCATTTCAACTTTTTCTGCTAGTTTCAGGTTCTTCTGCTATTTCAGCTACTATTTAGCTGTTTTGATGCTAATTTTAGCTTTTTCAGCTAATTTAAAAAATGATAAAGCTCATTTCAGTTCTTTCCGCTTCCGTCTGGTACCGGTAGTTTAAGCCTCTTTCTGCCTTTTCAGCTAATTTTTTGCCTTTTCCCCTCTAATTACAACATTTTTAAGCTAATTTTCTAGTTGTTGTGCTCATTTCTGCTTATTTAAAGCTAATTCAGCAAATATGTGTTCTTTCTGCTTTGTTCTGCTAATTTTAAAAAAATTCAGCTACTTTCACCCTTTTTTGTGCTCCTTTCAGATTCTTTCTGCTAATTACAACATTTTTGTGCTTTTTCTAACTTCTTTCAGCAAATTTAAGCTTGTTATGCTCTTTTCAGCTGATTTCTGCTAGTTTCAGCTTTTTCTGCTATTTCAGCTACTCTTTAGCTGTTTTATGCTAATTTTAGTTTTTTTCAGCTAATTCCATTTTATTTGCACTCATTTCAACGTTTTCATCCTAATTCAGCAAAACTGTGCTCTCTCCACTTCTGTCTGGTAATTTAAGCTTCTTTCTGCCTTTTTAGCTACTTTTTAGCTGTTTGTTGCAAATTTCTTCTTTTTTCAGATTAGTTCAACTTCTTCTCTGTTCTCATATTTGCTTCTTTCAACCTAATTGAGCAAATATGTGTTTTTTCTGCTTTCTTCTGCTAACTTAGGCTTGTTCTTTCATTTCAGCCACATTTCAGAATTTATTTTTTAGCTAATTTCAGCTGTTTTTCAGCAAGTACTGCAATAAGCATTCACACTGCATTTTCGCAGGAAATGCAGTTTCTCTCATTTAACTTCAGTTGGGACAGAGCTAGACCAAATGGACTCTATGTACTGTACTCTGACCCGCAGAAGGACGATGGCCTTGACTCCAAAGCATTTTGGAAAACTGTGGCAGAGGATGGTGAGTGTTTTGTGATTTGATTTGACTAATTTGTACATTGCTAATGAAGTTCCTTTATTTTCTGAAAAGTAATTAAACTGATCAAGAGTTGTGTCCTAAATAACTCCACAACACATTTGACTCCAATAGTCTGAACCACCTTAATGTCAACGTAATAATGACTTGCACACCTGGCAACCCGCTGTGTGATGTTTGGGGTGTGCAGTCACCTGCCAGGTGTGAATGCTCTTAATCCGAGGTTGCAATGTCAAGATGGATATTAGAGCCAGGCCTGAACCGGGCCTGAGTGATGGTTCTGTCCTTAAAATCTGCTGAGTTTTGTCTTAAATACACATGAATCTATCAGATGGACGGATCTGACGGACACTTCTCAGGACTAATTCTACTCAGAATAATTAAACAGACCGAGCTTCGGTGTGGTACTTTTTAGGGGCTCGGGGTTTGTCTTACCTTCTCCACAGCGGCATATCGCCCCACGAGCTGCTTCCTGAGGTCGGCGATGTGGTGGTCGAATCTCTTCATATCCTTCTTAAAGTTCTCCCTGAACACCAGCAGAGGTTTCTCCACTTCACTCTGGAGCTGCTCAGAAAACAGAAAGGTGCTGAAGAAATCTGAGTATGATCTAAAATACAAATGTACGAGTTGATTATTGAAAGTAAATCACTTCTAAAATAAACAGCTTAGATCTCATTTGGTGTTTGCATCAGACTGATGGTCCTGATCAGTAATGTGAGGTTTGATTCCCAGCTGGCAGGAATGAATGAGCTCTGCAGCTCCTTCCTGCAGTCCCTCTCAGACCCATCATTTCCACCCAGACCCTTCATCTGTTCTCTGTCATCTGGCTGAATGCTGCACATCTGGAGCATTATATGGCCCAATATATCACCCTTCATCTGTCCAGGCAGAGTACTCCTCTCTACCCTTTACATCTCAGCTTTTTTATCTGAAATATGTGATAAGTGAAAATGTATGAGCTTAAAGTGGAACTAATTTAACTTTAAAGGCAACAAGAATGCATATCATATCATGTCATGCCAAAGTTTTAGATCAACATGTTCTTATATCCAAAAATAACTTGAAGATTGTGAGTTACAGATTATGAGTTAATAACGAGTTGAGCAAATTTTGGTCAAACCTTTTTATAGCATTATGTGTAATATCCTGTGACAATGCAAGCCGATAAATAATGTAGCAGTCTGTCGCAATAAACAAAAAATCAATAAATCGCATGATAAATGAAAATTATTGACCTCATTTTCATTTATCTGCTTCATCGTTACTTTGCGTGTCTCTTTTTACTGGACACTGGATGACTAAAGGATCAACTCCGGTGCTCTTCACTAACTTTTCTCTTTAAAATCAATTTTAACCTTCCAAACTTTTTGGATTGTTAAAAGCAGCTGAGTTGAGAACCCAGGCTACAAGCTAAGCTAACAGGTGGACCATGAGAAAAAAAACCTGTGTCTTGTCAAAGCTCCAAAATTCACAGTTGAAACCCGTGCCTTTGTATAAAAAGTTGTTTTTCTCTGCAAAAAGAAGCTGAGAACTTGTTTACTGACTTTTTATTAAAAGCTTCATGTGACAAATACTATGCTAAAGAGCTCAGACAACACCGAGCGTCCGCCATTTTGATAACCAAAAAAATGAAGGCGAGGCAGCCCATGTCACGTCAAGGGGCCTCCCTCCCATGTTTCTTACTCGCTGCTCGCTCCCTCACTATCCATCCTTCAGTTTAAAAAGTCTTGTACTGCCATCCGGTGGTCAAAAAAAGGTACTAATCACTAAATAAAATGTATCAACATTTCTTCTTAAATGTTACAATAATTACCTGTACTAATTATTATCAAATTTCAAACAATATTATCGTTTATCGCAATAATTTCTGAGACAAATAATCGCCCAGCAAAATGTGTTATTGTGACAGGCCTACTAGCAGCACTTTGAAGAAATGTTCAAATCTCTCAGCTATTAGCAAAAGTAAATTTTATCTCAACAGATTTAAAATTAGTTCAAAGCTAATTGTACAAGTCACTGTCTCCACTCTTGTTTTGCAAGGGTCTGGACGCCCTCAGCCAGACCATTGCAAAGAGTGGCCATAGATACTGTACCAGTCCCAACGTGGAATGATCATTACCGTATTTTCCAGTGTATAGGTCGCACCTTTTTATGTTTTTTTTTCAAGGCCTGCGACCTATACACCAGTGCGACCTATTTATGGAATTTTTTCCCATATTTTTAGACCAATTTTTGCCTCAGTTATGACCGTTTTTCACTTTGGCAGAAAATGGTGCAGTACCACCTTCGGCCGCTAGGGGTGCAGTGCAGTACCAGTTTCGGCCGCTAGGGGACACTTCCAGAGGAGTACACCGACCGTTTCCAGCTCATGTGTCCGTAAAAAAGCTCCTCTGCTCGGACTGACTCTGTCGGCCTCTTGGTCTGGAGGTAACTTCTTTTAGCTCTGTGTTTGTTTGCCGTTTGTTTGCAAGATAAATCAAGAACCACTCAGCGGATTTTTCTGAAACTTACAGAATGTAATCACAGTATGGACGTTTACAAGTGAGTAGCTTTATTAGATGTTTGAGATTTTAAAAAAAACGATCTTTTATTGGCATTAGCTTCAGTTAGCTTCTGGTTTTATTTCTGTTTACGTTATAAATAGCTTCGAAACCACTCGGTGTATATTTTTTCTGCTTACAGAGTGTAATTAATAAGGCTTTAATGTACTAACTGTTGGCCTTTTTACTGTGTTAATCTTCTTAAAAGCCTTGCTGTGCGCTCCTGTGGCAGACATTAGCAGCAGAGCTAAACACTCGGCCCATTTTGCCGGGTTGTCTCAGCGGTGACGTAGGTGTGACCTATACACCGGTGCAACCTATTTCAAGATTTTTCCAATTTTTTGGCAATAATTGGACAATGCGACCTACACACAGGTGCGACCTATACAACAGAAAATACGGTAGTCACATCCTATACATGGATGATTTCAAGCTGTATGCCAAAGCATGAGGAAGACATCAACTCACTGATCCACCTCACCTGGATATAGAGCTAGGACATTAGAATGTCATTCAGACTGGGACCCTGTGTACATAATTTCACTCCACCACATGTACTACACGTGGTGCAAACGACAATAAAGAATATCTGAATCTGAAATGCAATTGATTCATTAGTTTAAAGATACCAGGAGTAGTGTAGTAAAGACCTTCAGAGTGCTCGGAAGCTCTCTCAGTTCTCCTGGCTGATCTGAGTGAAACAAAATCACAAAGCCAACAAAATGTCAGCTACGATGCTGACATCCCTGTTTAACTGGGACCAGGAGCCTCGTGTCTAATTAGTGATAAACAAAAGTAAGATGGTTTACGAATGGAGGATGAAACCTTTCTCACTTAAAGAAATGGGTCCAGTCGAAATGATTTAACCTTTTTTTGTTGTTAAGATGGTTTACCTTTGAAGAAAACTTCAGGTGAACTTCGGCTTCGTCTGCGAGGCTCTTCTTGAGCTGAGCCCAAGCTTCTCCCAAAGTCCTGCAGAGAGCAATGAAAAGGTTCAAACAGAGCTCTGCACACAGATAAACCTGATCAAAACAACCAGTAAATCATGAGGACTGAGGTCCAGCTCAAGAGATGATGACACGTCTTCCCTCAGCTGAGACTTCAACAGTCTTTCTAACGTGCCGGACATTTATCGGCTGAGATAAAAACTCGCTGACCGGACGTCTCTGTTCTGTGTTTCGTCAACCTGAAGACAATAAAACAACGAGCCAACAGAGGCTTAAGGGTCCAAGACTGATGGTCTTTAAGGGTGAGTGGGTCACTTCAAAGCTTCGTTTCAAATGAGAGACACGTGTGGAATTCCCTCAATCCAACATCCAACACATTCCTGACGCTGTTCGGGAAAAGTCTGGCTCCAGCCCAGCTTTGTCCTCAAAAAGATTCCAAACATTCTGAAGGGTTCAAATCCTACATTGACTGCTCCCTGACTGAAGGAAAACCTTCTTACGGTTCATTTTGAGGTGTTTTATGTGAAAATTTGTCTTATCTGCAAAACAAGCAATTGTAGATCAGTGTAGGTATGGGAAAAAAGAAAGTCCACCCCCTTTAGCACAGCGCCAAGAAGGAAAGACAACAGCAATGACCTTAGAAAAGCAGCTGTGGCTGTTTATGAATCTAAGAAGGGTGAAAGATTACTCACAAATAATTTAGAGTTCATCTTTTCACTTAAAGAAAAAAATATTTAGGACAGATGCAAACCTTCCCAGAAGCAGACATTCCAGTAAATTCACCCCAGGGTCAGACAGTGCAATGCTCAGAAAAATTGGCAAAAACCCAGTCAACTTCAGCTCAGACTACTGGCCTCAGTT
Source organism: Garcialebias charrua (assembly GCA_038048925.1). Taxonomy (NCBI): domain Eukaryota; kingdom Metazoa; phylum Chordata; class Actinopteri; order Cyprinodontiformes; family Rivulidae; genus Garcialebias; species Garcialebias charrua. The sequence goes on from JBBPBX010045532.1 coordinate 11,416, forward strand.
AGAGGTTAGGTTGTTACAGGATAACAAGAAAAAGACTGAACGAGTATTGCTCATTTGTAAGGGTGCACCGATTCATCGGCTGGCCAATTTCCTTCATTTTGGGTGATCGGAGATCGGCCGATACTTACATGAGAAACCGATTTTACAGATTTTTTGTAGTTTTAACAACAATTGTCTAAACTTCATTTATATTTCAGAGCACTACCTCATGGCCAGTTAAAACAAGTTTGTATTGTTTCTAGGATATTGTTCAATGGCATGTTTTTCATTAAAATACGATTGGAAAGTGAAGATGCATTGTGACCTTATAACACCCGACAGTTTCACTTATAAAACTAAATCATTTGTCGGCCAAAATCGGAATCAACAGGTCAGGCTATTTAGAGATCGTGATCAGCCAGAAACCTGCAATCGATGCACCCCTACTCATTTCGAAGGGTTGTGGGAGAAAAGGTGTTTTCTCTAAAAACACGACGACACAACTTTAGTTTGTAAAGTTTCAACTAAATGAACCACAAGACTGGAAAAATGTTCTTCGGTCCGATGAGGACGAAGTAGAGATGTTGACTGAAAATGCACAGCACTAAAAACCTCATACCAGCTGCTGAGCATGGTGGTGGAGGGGTGATGATCTGGGATCAACAGAACAATGATCCCAAAACAGCAGCCAATCTACAACAAACCTGCTGTAAAAGAAATAAATCAAGGTACAGTATTTTCTGGACTATAGGTTGCACTTTTATATAAGTCGCTTTGTCCAATTATGGTCAATAAAGTGGAAAAATCCATAAACAGGTTGCACCTTTATATAAGTCGCATCTATTATGCGTCACTGCTACGCGGCGAGTCAGCGCGTCATTTGCCCTGCTGAAAATGACGACCACAGAAGTATGCACGGAAGGACTTTTCACAAGATTATCACAGTAAAAACTATTATTTGTCTGCTGAAAATCATAGCAAACATGTGTCTTAGCTTAACCGTTCCTTAATAAATTCACGTAATGGTCAATCTGCTGGATTTTAAATTTTTCGCTTTGAAAAAGTACAAGAAAAAACAACAAAGCTAACTGCAACACATTTACGTCTATAAAACATCGAATTTTATCTCAAATAACTCCAACAGCTAACAGTTTGTAAATGTACATCTAATGATTACTTTCTGTAAGTTTGAAAATAAATCTGCTGTGTGGTTTATGAGCTATTTGCTCAAACGTACAAGGAAAAATCAACTAAGCTAACCGCGACACATTTACGTCTATAAAACATTGAATTTTATCTCAAACATCTCATAAGCTAATCAGTTGTAAATATCCATCTAGGGATTACGTTCTGTAAGTTTGATCAAAATCTGTCCTGTGTTTCTTGACCTATTTTGCTACAAACACTGAGCTAACAGCAAAGTAGCTAGTTCATACCTCCAGAGCAAGAGGCCGGGCTGCGACAGAGTGAATCTGACCACGGCATGAGGTGGGAACGGTTGGAGTACCCTAGCGGCCGAAAGTGGTACTGCACCATTTTTGCCAAAATGGAAAAACGGTCATATCTAAGCCAAAAATTGGTCTAAAAATATGGGAAAAAAATCCATAAACAAGTCTCACCTCTCTATAAGTTGCAGGGCATGCAAATTAGGCAAAAAGGTGTGACTTATAGTCCGGAAAATACGGTACTTCAGTGGTGCAGTTAAAGTCTAGAACTTCACCTGACTGAAACGCTGTGGTGGGACTGTCAGAAACAAAGGTCAGCAAACATCAGTGCACCTGAGCAACATTGTAAAGAAATGTGGGCTTTGTATTTTCTTACTTTTACAGCATCTTTGTTACAGTAGCAGCCGTTCCAATGGAAAGGGATCCTGTGATGCAGGTAGACTGGATCTACTGATCCACTGGTCAGATGAGAAGATGCCGTGTACAGTGGTTGATTCAGTGTGTGGAACCCCTGGACCCACCAATACAAACAAGTATGCCAATATTAAAGTATGCAATGGTGGAACCTGGTGGTGGTTAATGGTGGTATTGGCCAACAAAGATTAATCTTTGGCCATCCCAATCATTTGAGGAAACTATACTTTTAAGCAATATAAAAACTAGGAAGCATAGTTTCATCAAATGATGGGTGTGGTGGGTCTTGTGTTTTGATGTGGCAGTCCTATTTTTGAAAGGAACTTTTGTTACGCTTGGATGTAGCCACACACTAAAATGGAAGTCGGTACCTCACTAACTTTACAAGTGATCATGCTCACAACACAGACGGATGGACACATGGACGAACGGATGGACAGTCTGAGGACATTTCAAGTCCTCCACTTTGCTTGGCGATGGGGCATTAAAAAGTCTCTTTTTATGAGCAAACACGAGTCATATTTATGATACCAGTTTTCAAAACTGTAAAGCAAACACTGAGGAATTAAACAAAAAAGCCTGGCTTGAGTTCATTTGGGATTGTTTTTCAGAATGCAGTTCAAATAAAATCTGAGACAAAACCCGTTCCTACAACTCAAGAGTTTTCAGTTGTTGAGTCTGAAAACAACTGTAAGTTCACATCTTAATTTGTAAATGAGCAAGAAAAGCAACGACACATTCATAAAACCTCTAACTTTACCCTTGATGTCTTGTCCAATCAGTTTTCAAAAAGCAGAAAGTTATAATTGAATGTGACTTGTATCCTGTCCAGACTACACCAGCATTAAATGTTTAGTGTTTTAGTGTTGGTGTAAATTTTCATACTTTTATACTACTATGCAAAAACTCAGGACAGTGTTACACTTTTACTATTTTATGCTTATGTTTATTAAATGTTTCAGTGTTTTAGTGTTTAAATGGTCACTGTTGCACCGAGGGACTGAGAGAAACGCAATTTCAATCCTGTGTATGTCCTGTACATATTGCAGTTCTGACAATAAAGTTGACTTTGACTTCTCTTTAGCCAAGAAGCAGGTAAAGAAAATGGATTGATTAATGGATACATAATAGCAGCGTAGAACCACAGTTAACGTGTTATACTAAAAATAAACCTTTACTTAATCAAGTGAATTATTCTATTACAATATGGAACACATTAGAAATTTGGATTTATTTGATTTTATGATGAGCTGTTTTGTCTTCTCAGTTACAGATGTAAATTTAAAAGCAATGATGGCATAAATACCCCTATTTCCCATGAACTTAGTTACATTGTTTACATCTTTATTTACAGTTCATTTTGGTGCTAAGCAACTAAATTCACATGCAAACACGCAGAAGAGGAAGTGTTCACTTCTAGTGCGAGGTCAGAAAAACATCTGAGTGTGAAGAGTCATATTTGACACCAAATTGTAGATTTTTTATTTAAAAATTGCTAACTTTGAAGTAATTTTATTTTAAAAACTCACAGAGACAAATATCGGATGAGAACGTTTTTCTGTATTTGGATGAAAGACGATCGTGATTTAAATCAGTGGTGTGTGTTTTATACCGAAGCCACTGCTGAAACAGTTAGAGCCACTGAGCTGGAACAAAGAGCAGAATGTAGTCAGAAGAATTTTCTAATGCATAAAAAATAACTTCAAAATGGTACTCAGGGTACACTGAAGTAATGTACTGTGAGTGAGAGAGTAATCCATTGTGTTGTAAAGTTATGTACTTTATGTACATCAAGAAACATGGTAAAAATATCTTAAAAGTTACTAGAGTTGAAACAGAAGTCTTTTGGTGATCTGCAGCCACAGGCAACTGATAAAAATGTTCAACCAATCAGCAGCCCTGCAGGATTGTTTTAGTGAACATAATGTGTAGTGCCCGACCAATATATCGGTAGGGCCGATAATTTAGGCCAATACAGTAGTCCATCGATACGTTATGGTTCGACTTTCGCAGACTCACCCTTTCGTGGGTTTTCAACGTAAGATTGTACATGACACATGATTGGCTGATTGATGGAAAGCGAACAACCAGAGCATTGTGCTGAGGGGCCATTGGGAGCACCAGGACATTTCCTGGTGGCCTGGCCCACTCAGTGATTGCTGAGGGCCCCCTCCTTTCTATTTCTGAGGCTGTCTGTCACAGCAGAACAGAGACACACAACAGGCAGGCACTCAACCTGTTGTGTATCTCTGCTCTGCTGTGACAGACAGCCTAAGAAAAAAGAAAGGAGGGGGGCCCCCGGCAATCACTGAGCGGGCCAGGCCACCAGAAAATGTCCCAGTGCTCATGATGGCCAGTTCACCCTCGGTCCGATTGGATCAGTAAACGTAGCATCAGTCTGTCTGTGCTCTTTCACTGTGATCTTTTAGAGCATTTAGAGGGTTTAGAATATTGTTAAGAACATTGCAAGAGTGTGGGAAGGGTTTATAAAGCCTTAAAATACAGTATATACATACTAAAATAAATATAACATAGCTACTTCACAGATCTTCACCTATCGCGGGGGTGTCTGGAACTTAACCCCTATGATAAGTGAGGTAATACTGTATAGGCATTTGGGGACTAATCAGTATCAGTGATAATTGTCCCATTTTTTGCCAGTATAAACATGTATTGCAGGTTCCAGACAGACCTGCGATAAGTGAATTTTCACCCCTAAAATGCTGGAACTAGACGTAATTGTACATTGTATCCAACAGAGGGGCATGAAGAATACTTTCAAGTCATGGCCTTCACTTTATGTTTCACTTTTGACTTTCAGAACAGCCAAAGCAGAGAGCAATACTGCGTGTAGTGTATTTTCCTGAACAGATCATGGTAATTTTATTTTAACTGATCTGTAAAACAAATAAATAATGCATTTTCTTCAATCCTCCAACTTGCTTGTGATTAGGAGCCATTGATAAGGAGCCAAGATGGAGTAGTGGCAGGGCTTTCGACTTGGGACCCGAAGGACGCGGGTTCGCGCCCCGGCCACTACACACCTTGGGGTGTCTATGAGTGCACACCTAATTCTCCAGCTCCCCGGGTGCTTTCTGGCTGCTCACTGCACCACCTGGTGGTGGTTGGGTTAAATGCAGAGACGAATTTCGTCTGTGTATGGGAAACATACACAGATGACAGACAAAGACATTATTATTATTATTATTAGCTACGTTCCTCTCAAGTTAGCAAGCTAACGTTAGTGTTCAGTTGCACTGCCTTCACGACATTAGCCACATTGTCAGTAGTTATAGCCACCAGTGATAAACTTTTCCAACAATAAACTTTATACAATAAACTTTTGCAGCTCCTCAAGCCTGAGATACACTCGAGCGTCCTCAAGATACGCCTATACGCAGCGTACGTACGCTGTGGCAAAAGCGTAGCCCCGCGTAGCCCCTCAGGGCACGTACGCGCAAAAGTTTTTTTTTACTACGCATACGCGATGCGCGGTGTCTGAACATAAACTTCCCCGGCGCCGGACTGTTTTGTATGTTACACAAATTAAATAAATTCCCCTTCTTTATCGCTGATCGGGCCTTTTCTTTTGTTTTTTTGCCTAAAGTCAAGTAACCGCTTCTTCCTCCGTTCACTCGATGATTGAAATGAATGAATTCAGGTCCTACCTGGGTGCGGCGATGTTTTAAATATCCCTGGTGGGCTGTGTGCTGCAGGAAAAGCACTCCCTGTTATTATTTTTATTTCTGAGAGAACTTTTTACAACATATATAGTAGAAACACCGCATGAACACCGCCGCGGTCTTCAAGGCGCTACATGAGCTGGCTGTCAATCATTTCAGTAGGCGTGTCAGCAAGTAACCAATCAGCGAGCTCAGTTGAGTCCCCTCCGTGTGCAGCTGCTCATATTACAACAAGGAGAACGCGAGCGTTTGAAAGCTGATAGTTTCTGACATAGTCATCAATCGGGTGGCCAAGATGGTGTAGTGGTTAGGGCGTTTGACTTGGGACCCGAAGGACGCGGGTTCGCGTCCCGGCCACTACACACCTTGGGGTGTCTATGAGTGCACACCTATTTCTCCAGCTCCCCGAGCGCTTTCTATGGCTGCTCACTGCACCACCTGGTAGGTGGTTGGGTTAAATGCAGAGACGAATTTCGTCTGTGTATGGGAAACATACGCAGATGACAGGAATAGACAATTATTATAATTATTATTATATGCTGAAGCATATCAGCAAAACACATGCGCACAAAATGCGCACGTAGAGTGGCGTACCTGAGGACGCATGAGTGTATCTCGGGCTTCAGACTGACAAAGTCATTTGGATAAAAGACAAAACGTTTCAACATTCTTAATTTTTAATTTTTTTTAAACCGTCCAGAGGACCTGACTTTTTTAGACTCATTTTAGGTTGTTTATTTTGACCACACAATTAACAAAATTAGCATTTTTGGAACCCAGCAATTTGATTAACAAGGGGATTCTGAGCCACTGCCAAGTAAGAAATGTGTCTTTTTCCAATAACTCAGTAAATTTGTTGAGGCTCAGATGTACCAGCTTTTTACCAGCCTTGAACGCAGCATTTCCTTTGTAAATCTGGAGGGGTAAGAAAGTCAGGCAAGTCACATTCACAGGCAGCTGATCGAGTCAGACTCGTGTTGACTAATCTGATCTGAGTTGATTATTCCTTTGAAATACGTATATTTGAAAAACTGTTAATGCATTTGTGACCCTTGTAGATCTTATTGTGCTCATACACATTTTGTTTTATGCTTCTGAGACTACTCTCGAGACTAATCTATCTCACCACTGCACTAAACGTTTGCTATTTATACTGGGAAATAAAAATTAAACTAAAACTGTTTTTTTTAATACAGTAGTTCTACATTGAAGATTAACTCTTGAAAATTGTTGTAGTTTCTGATAACTCGTTGTATCTTGGGTTAAACCTAACAAGTCTTTTGTAAACTGTCACAGGTGTGCACCAAGGTGGGAAATACACCTGTGTAGCACTTCTACTAATGCATGTCAAAAAGGTGGAGTCTATTCACCAAAGAACAGAGGAAACTAGAAAGTTCCTGGAGAAACTTTGATGGGGACTGACCAGTTATGGTCATTTTAATTTTTAGATTTGACAGTACAGTACTATGTATTGGGGTTCACTATCAGCAAACCATCATACCAAATTTCAGCTACCGGTAAATATGGCAACAACAACAACAAAACAATAAATGCATTATAGTCTTTTTTTAAGCTATGATAGCCATCTAAGATTATTGATTTGGATTCTGCATAAGATGGGTAACGTTCTCAGCTATACCATTGCCAAATTTCAGCTGTGTGCTTGTAAATGTAGCTGAATTAAAGCCATTTCATTGTAGCTTTAGGAGATGAAACAGTCGCACTCTGTCTTGTGAGGCACCTCACGAAAAATCCATGTCCACAGTCCAACCAGAAATACTGGTGGAAAGACAATAAAAACATCTACGTTTTGATATATAATATTTATGTGTACCTTGAAAGATGGGGTGGTAAGAAGAGTTTGTTCGATGACATATTGAGTTTTGTTCAGAGATCTCTCCACTCTAGGCCTCTGCTGTTCAGAGTTCTGTCAGTGTTTTTCAACGAGGAAAAATGTCATATTTGCTTACAAATTAAGTCGCCATGGCAACTCATAAATCCAATAAAAGTTCTGTAATAGCACACAGCACAGTGCCGAACCGGTCGTGTTGATATAATGTGTGGGGGGACATGTTGTTCAGGCCGCATTAAAGTTGATAGAAGAGCAAGACCCTTTTCAGGTGGAAAATAATACGTGGCTACCTTTCCA
>JBBPBX010045533.1:6453-23340 GCA_038048925.1 Garcialebias charrua
CTGCTTGCCATGAGAACCTTCCTGCAATGAGAACCTGCTTGCCATGAGAACATTCCTGCCATGAGAACCTTCCTGCCATAAGAACCTGCCTGCCATGAGAACCTGCCTGCCATGAGAACCTTCCTGCCATAAGAACCTGCCTGCCATGAGAACCTTCCTGCCATAAGAACCTGCCTGCCATGAGAACCTGCCTGCCATGAGAACCTTCCTGCCATAAGAACCTGCCTGCCATGAGAACCTGCCTGCCATGAGAAGCTTCCTGCCATGAGAAGCTTCCTGCCATGAGAACCTGCTTGCCATGAGAACCTTCCTGTCATGAGAACCTTCCTGCCATAAGAACCTTCCTGCCATGAAAACCTTCCTGCCATAAGAACCTTCCTGTCATGAGAACTTACTTGCCATGAGAACCTTCCTGCAATGAGAACCTGCTTGCCATGAAAACCTTCCTGCCATGAGAACCTTCCTGCCATGAGAACTTACTTGCCATGAGAACCTTCCTGCAATGAGAACCTTCCTGCCATGAGAACTTACTTGCCATGAGAACCTTCCTGCAATGAGAACCTTCCTGCCATGAGAACTTACTTGCCATGAGAACCTTCCTGCAATGAGAACTTACGTGCCATGAGAACCTTCCTGCAATGAGAACCTTCCTGCCATGAGAACTTACTTGCCATGAGAACCTTACTGCCATGAGAACCTTCCTGCCATGAGAACCTTCCTGCCATAAGAACCTGCCTGCCATGAGAACCTTCCTGCCATGAGAACCTGCTTGCCATGAGAACCTTCCTGCCATGAGAACCTTCCTGCAATGAGAACCTGCTTGCCATGAAAACCTTCCGGCCATGAGAACATTCCTGCCATGAGAACTTACTTGCCATGAGAACCTTCCTGCAACGAGAACCTTCCTGCCATGAGAACTTACTTGCCATGAGAACCTTCCTGCCATGAGAACCTGCTTGCCATGAGAACCTTCCTGCCATGAGAACCTGCTTGCCATGAAAACCTTCCTGCCATGAGAACCTGCTTGACACGAGAACCTTCCTGCCATGAGGACCTTCCTGCAATGAGAACCTGCTTGCCATGAAAACCTTCCTGCCATGAGAACCTGCTTGACACGAGAACCTGCTTGACATGAGAACCTTCCTGCCATGAGAACTTACTTGCCATGAGAACCTGTTTGACACGAGAACCTTCCTGTCATGAGAACCTGTTTGACACGAGAACCTTCCTGTCATGAGAACCTTCCTGTCATGAGAACCTGCCTGACATGAGAACCTGCTTGCCATGAAAACCTTCCTGCCATGAGAACTTATTTGCCATGAGAACCTTCCTGCAATGAGAACCTGCTTGCCATGAAAACCTTCCTGCCATGAGAACTTACTTGCCATGAGAACCTTCCTGTCATGAGAACCTGTTTGACACGAGAACCTTCCTGTCATGAGAACTTACTTGCCACCTTCCTGTCATGAGAACCTGCTTGCCATGAGTTACTGTTATGCTGATGACACCACTCTATTTGTCATCAAAACCTCAAAACCTAACTCCACCCACCCACCCTCCATCCTCACTGACTGTCTCATTGAGCTAAATCACTGGTTTTCTAACAATTTCCTTCAACTAAACAGTAACAAAACAGAAATCATTCTTGTTGGTACCAAAAACTCTATTTCAAAATCAGAACATCTTCTCGTCCCCCTTAACAACTCTCTGCTATCCCCCTCCCCTCAGGTCAAGAGCCTCGGTGTCATCCTCGACACCACTCTCTCCTTCACTTCACACATCAACAATATTACTCGGTCTGCCTATTTCCACCTCCGTAATATTAACCGTCTCCGTCCTTCTCTCACACCCCGCTCCACAGCCATCCTGGTGCACAGTCTTGTGACTTCCCGTATCGATTACTGCAACTCCCTTCTCTACGGCCTCCCCAACAAATCTCTCCACAAGTTACAGATGGTCCAGAACTCAGCTGCCCGTGTCATCACTCAAACCTCCTACTATAACCACATCACTCCTGTCCTGCAGCAGCTCCACTGGCTCCTCCTACTATAACCACATCACTCCTGTCCTGCAGCAGCTCCACTGGCTCCCGGTTAAATCACGCATCATCTTCAAAATTCTACTCCTCACGTTCAAATCTATCCACAACCTTGCCCCTCCTTATCTATCTGACCTCCTACAAATCTCCATCCCATCACGCTCTCTCAGATCCTCCTCTTCACTACATCTCCATGTACCCTCTGCCCGCCTCTCCACCATGGGGAGCAGGGCCTTCACCTGCTCTGCCCCTCACCTCTGGAACGCTCTACCACCAGACCTTCGAAACACCACCTCCCTTTCTCTGTTCAAGACAGCCCTGAAAACACATCTCTTTAGACTAGCTTATCATTAACTTTACTAAATGTATTTTTATTATTTTGCATTTTATAATCTTTATGTATTTTATATTTCAATTTGTCGCTGATAATGTTTGAACTGTATTGGTTTAAGTGTCCTTGGGTGTCCTGAAAGGCACTTTTAAATAAAATGATTATCATGAGAACCTTCCCGCCATGAGAACAGGCGGCTCATACCAGACAATGTCTCTGATGACCGTGGACCAGATGTGTTGAGATGGGACTGCAGCTTCAAGGAACTCTGAACTGTCTCTCTGTTCGAGGCTCGTTCTGAACGGGTCCGTGCAGGTAAATCCAGTTAAACTCTTCACCTGCCGGGAGTCGAGCTTCTTCATCCAGTAACCGACGTTTGTGAACGAGAAGTTTTCAACTGTTTTCAACCTGTAGTCGGTCCTTTTTCCGCGCCAGCGTCTGGATGGTGTTCTCATTTAACCAAGGCTGAGATGGGAGGAGTCAGGACACAGAAGCATGTAGCTCCTCACAACATGGCCGCCGATAAATCCCGCCTCAGGCCGTTCAGTTCTTTCAAACCGCAGCAGGAAGTTTAAAACTCAACACCAGTTAAACATCTCGTTTATTTTTGGAGAACAAACGTTTTCAGAAGCAGAAGAAAAAATACAAAGTCGTGCAAATCATCACGGCAACAAAACAACCTGCAGGAGGAGGAGTCATGCTGGTTACCATGGAAACGGCTTGACGAGAGCAGCCGGGTAAGACTTCAGACAGTTCGTGCTGTAATAAATAAAAAACATCAGAATATATAGATTTATAGTTCCTAACAGATTTAAATAAATTTATTCTTTAATTTACAAAAAAAAACTTTGCTCAGGAGTCGCAGCCAAACCCCCAACTAAGACTTGTTCCACCAACCGCAGGGGATTATGGGTAAGAACGAGCTGACCTTTGACTCCTCCTGTCAGACAAGCCCCCTCAAACAGAAACAAGAAGTTGTGTAATGAGACGTCTGAAGGCAAATGTTACACCTGTTATGTCATTTGTTTATAAATAAAGTTTTTGTGACACAAATGCGTGAAGACGACGATCATGTTGAGCAAAACGACGGTCTGATCACACTTCCTGTGAGGCGGCGCTCAGGACAGCGCGGTGCCTGTAAGACTGAGCTGAGGGACACAGACGCTCGTGAGACGCAGCTACATTCAGCCTGGAGACACTGGTGGACACACAGGAAGGAGGGGGTGGGGCCTCCATCGTCCTTCAGCGGTCCCCGCAGTCCTCCAGCACAGAAGAAGACTATGTGGTCAGTCCCCTCCGCTCCAGCTCCTTCGTCCGTTTCAGCTCTTTAATCCTGCAGAAGAAGAGCGCATGAAACCACAGAAGAACAACAACATGAATCTAGGGGTGCAGGAAAAAAATCAAATTTTTAAAGAATCGAGAATCTTAGCCCTGGCGATTCAGAATCGATTCCTTGGGCCCCACAAGGATGTGTGCTGAGCCCCCTTCTATTCACCCTGCTAACACACGACTGCACACCATCATACAGCTCCAACCACTTCATCAAGTTTGCGGACGACACAACAGTGGTGGGTCTCATCAGCAACAACGATGAGACGGACTACAGGAACGAGGTGAGCCGCCTGGCCTTGTGGTGCGGACACAACAATCTCACTCTCAACGTGGAGAAGACAAAGGAGATTGTTGTGGACTTCAGGAAGAGGGATGCACAACATGCCCCTCTGACCATCAACAGCACCGCAGTGGAGAGAGTAGACAGCACCAAGTTCCTGGGAGTGCACGTCTCAAAGGACCTGTCCTGGAGCAGGAACACTGCAGCACTGGCCAAGAAGGCTCACCAGCGTCTCTACTTTCTCCGCAAGCTGAAAAGGGCTGGAGCTTCAACCCCCATCATGTGCACCTTCTACAGAGGTGCCATAGAAAGTGTCCTGACCAGCTGCATCACTGTGTGGTTTGGTGCATGTACTGCATCCTGCCGCAAGAGCCTCCAGCGCATTGTGAGAGCAGCTGAGAAGATCGTGGGCACCTCCTTGCCCTCACTGCAGGACTTACACAGCAAACGCCTCACTCGGAAAGCCCACTGCATGGCAGGTGATCCCACACACCCACTACACAGCTGCTTCAGACTGCTGCCATCAGGGAGGAGACTGAGGAGTCTCCAGGCTCGAACCAGCAGACTGAGAGACAGCTCTGTTCATCAGGCAGTCAGGATGCTAAACACTCTGCCTGCTCTGCCCCCCCTCCCATTTGAACTGCCTTAACACTAAAACTTTCTCACACATTACCACACAACACAAAGATTTTAACACTGGACTCTGTGTCATCAAACGGGTTATTCACTAAACTCTCGGTCATGTGCTCATACAGTTTGCACTACTTCTCATACTTGCACTAATGTTTGTATTACATCACTGCCTATAGTCATAATACTGTTTACATTCTCTGTTTACATTTATTAATACTGTTTACTTTTATTACTACTGCTTACATTTAATTACTACTGTTTACATTTACACTACTCTAATATCTACACCACTGCTGATACATATACAGTGTGCTCTGACCGGTCTTATTTAGGGATGCCCAATGTGCCTTACTGCATATGCCACTTTTTGCCTCTATAACAACATCAACTACTACCTCATACATATACTGTGTACATTAACTCATACGCTGCTTTGCCACTTTGCAAATGTCAATGCTAGAAACCTTTAGTTTATTTTAGTTATACTTTTTATACTCTTTTTTTATACCAGTATGCAAAAACTCAGGACAGTGTTAGTTTTACTATTTTATGCTTATGTCTATTATTATATGTTTCAGTGTTTCAATGTTTAGATGTTTACTGTTGCACCGAGGGACTGAGAGAAACGCAATTTCGGTCCTGTGTATGTCCTGTACAGTACATATTGCAGATCTGACAATAAAGTTGACTTTGACTTTAAAAGCTCCCAAATCGATTTTTTAAAATTAATTAATGAATTAATTTATTTATTTTTACATTAAAACCCAAAAGATAAAGAAAATAAAACTATATCTCATAGTACTGTATATGAAAGAATACATAAAATGAAAGGTGGCAGAAAGAAGAAGAAATCTGACCCGAACCAGTGACCTCCAGGACCCAATAAGGATAAAGCGGACAAAGATGATGGATAGATGGAAAAGATTTACCAAACAAATCTTTTAAACAAAATCCATCCATACACATTTGAAACATGGATGAATGCAATATGATTTTGAAGTCTATTTTATTTTGAGTTAAATGTTTATGCTGAAATCTTTGTTTACGTTTGTATTTTGAATTATTTGTGATGGACTGGAGACATGTCCAGGGTGTCCCTGTGATGGACTGGAGACATGTCCAGGGTGTCCCCTGTGATGGACTGGAGACATGTCCAGGGTGTCCCCTGCCTCTTGCACCAGTGACCTCCGGGACCCGATTAAAGCTGTTGCATTCTATTCATATACACATCTGCTGTATTTATACTGTATTATTTGACATCATTAATGTTTGCAACAAGCATACATTATTGTTTAATCTTTTCATGATTTCCATAGAAAATTGTTTCAGAATCGAAAATCTATTCTGAATCGAAAATCGACCCTGGATTGAAAATCGTTTCAGAATCAAAAATCGTTTCAGAATCAAAAATCGTTTCAGAATCGAAAATCGTTTCAGAATCGAAAATCGATTCTGAATCGAAAATCGATCCTAGAATGAAAATCGATTATCGACCCTGGAATGAAAATCGTTTCAGAATCAAAAATCGATTCTGAATCAAAAATCGATCCAGGAATGAAAATCGTTTTAGAATCGAAAATCGATTGTTAATCGAATCGGTGCATCAAAAATCGGAATTGAATCGATTCTCCACAAACAGAGATTTGCACCCCTACATGAAACCACAGAAGAAGAAGAATGGAGACGTCACAACGTCGTGCTCTCACCGGTGTCTGCAGCGTCGGAGGAACCTCATGATCTTCCTCGCCGCCTGATCCTGCTTCTTGGTCAGGAACGAGCCCCTGATGGAAGAAACGCACCGTCAAGACCAGAACGACCCAGGTAGAACCTCGGGCCGGACGGCGTCTTACTTGATCCTGGCGTTGTGGGAGGCGGCCCCCCTGGGCGCCTGCTTCAGCCTCTCGTACTCCTTGTAGCTGCGGTAGTACTGCTGGATGAGGACGGCCGCACGCCGGCTCTGCTGGAAACGCTTCTGCTCGTAGTACGACCGGAACTTGGACTGGATCAAGATGGCCGCCTGGGTCATCTTTTTGTAGAGAGCGTACTAAAAAAAAAAGGGGGGGGGGTCACACTGTTAAGAGTGAGGCTCACTCGTGATGACCTTTGACCTTTTCTCATTTCACCTGAACTCTCAATCCTCATGTCTGAGTTTAAGACGTGAAAATCTGAGTGACACACACACACAGGTTTGTTTTTCTATCTTTGTGGGACCATTGCATTGACTTCCATTCATTTTTCATTCATTTCTATAGCCTAACCCTGATCTTTACCCTAAACTTAACACATCCTCAATTCACACCTTAGTCCTAAACCTAACCCCTAACCCACCAACAGGACTTCTTCTTATGGGGCCCGGGCCCATAAGAAGCAGTTGGTCCTCACAATGTAGTATAAGTTGGAAAAATGGGCCTCACAACGTAACATAAACAAGGACACACACAGACACAGGGGGAGCACTGACTATACATCACTACCGGTACATCTACTGTCAGATTACCTTGAGAGCTATCCATGTTAGCTATCCAGAGAGAGAAACAGCAGGTTAGTCCAGTTAGTTAGCTCACACACATATACACACACGCACACACACATGCACACACCTGTTTGTACTTCCTGTAGCATCTCTGGATGACCGCTGCAGCCATGTCCTGCTGCTCCTTTAGCCTCCGACCCTGAACACACAAACACAAAGTTATACCTCAGGTTGACCACCAGGTGGCAGCAGGTTGTCGCGTATGAGTTTCTAAACTTCTAGAGAAAATAGTTGAGTCCCAACTAAAGTGCTTCCTGGAGGATCACGCTATCCCCGAGCTATTCCAGTCTGGCTTCAAATCCCTCCACAGCACTGAGACTGCCCTACTGAAGGTTTTTAACGACATCTTCCTATCCACAGATACTGGTGACTCTGTGCTGCTTGTCCTATTGGACCTCACATCCGCTTTCGACACCATCGACCATGAGATCCTCATTGCTAGGTTGGAGCAGTGGGTGGGCATCTCAGGATCAGCCCTAAACTGGTTCAGATCCTACCTCTCTGACAGGTCTTTTTGTGTGTCCATCAATGATTTTACTTCTGCAGTGGCGGCTCTTAAATGGGGGGTTCCGCAGGGGTCCATCCTGGGTCCTCTCTTGTTCTCCTTATACCTGCTGCCACTCGGTGCTATTTTCCGGAAACACAATATACCTTTCCACTTCTACGCTGATGACTGTCAAATTTACTTCCCCCTAAGACAAAATGGTACAGGCTCTATTCAACCTCTGCTCGACTGCCTGGCTGACATCAGGGACTGGATGGCTTTAAATTTCTTAAGTTTCAATGATAAGAAGTCTGAAGCCATATTGTTCCTTCCCAATGACACAACCTCAAACCACTGCATCGACCTTTCTGCTCTACCCCTGTCCGAAAAACAAAAAGTCAAAAATCTGGGAGTGATAATGGATCCTTCCATGAAACTCAACAGTCATGTAAACATGATCGTCAAATCCTGTTTTTTCCAGCTGAGGCGTCTGTCTAAGCTGAAGCCCATATTATCCAAAAACAACCTGGAGACAGTGATTCACGCATTCATTACATCTAGGCTTGATTACTGCAATTCACTTCTGCTTGGCGTCAGTCAAGCCACCATTGCACGATTACAACTGGTTCAGAACGCAGCTGCCCGATTTTTAACCAGCACACGCAAAAGAGAGCACATTACACCAGTCTTGGCCTCCCTGCACTGGCTACCGGTTCATCTTCGAATCCAGTTCAAAATTCTCCTGTATGTCTACAAATCACTGAACAGTCTCGCCCCCGCCTATCTCTCTGATTTGATACACCCTTATGTCCCTCCACGTTCTTTGAGGTCAGAGGACCGGGTACTTTCAAGAGTTCCAGAAACTCGTCTTAAACACAGAGGTGACAGGACCTTCTCTGTAGCAGGACCAAGACTCTGGAACGAGTTCATTCAACCTTTATTTATACAGGCTAGCCTCGTTGAGCCACGGGGACTCATTTACAAGAGGGACCTGTCTCACTCACACCTAGGGTCAATTTAGAGTTACCAATCAGCCTAACATGCATGTTTTTGGACTGTGGGAGGAAACCGGAGCACCCAGAGAAAACCCACGCATGCACGGAGAGAACATGCAAACTCCACTCAGAAAGGCCCCCGGACCGGGATTTGAACCGGGGACCTGCTCGCTGAGAGGCAGCAGCTCTACCAGTTGTGCCACCGTGCTGCCCCATAGTTACCTCTGCTCGTCAGACAGGCCCCTCCCTCTCGGTTTTCAAATCCCGGTTAAAAACTCACTACTATTCTGTTGCTTTCAACACCAGCTGATTTGTATTTGATCGTTTTATTTATGATCTGCAATGTTTTTATGTCTTTCGTGTTGTACTTCATTGTGTGTGTTACCTGTTGTTTGTTTGTTTGTTCAGCACTTTGGTGTGGACTTGTTCCTGTTTAAAGTGCTTTATAAATAAAATGGTATAGTATGGTATGAGGACACTTATGTCCTGCTGTCCCAAGGTTGTCCCTCCTCCATCTCTGTAAACTCGGGTTTTCTCTTTGAATCTCGTCTCCAAATAAAATTTTGATCAAACTTGTTTCATTTTTTTAAAACAGATGCATTATTTTAGAACACCTTCAAAACTGCAACGGTTGAATCTGAACTTGGACTTAACCACTGGTTAGTTCACTAGTTGGATGAACAGATAATTGAACCATTGATGACTGGTGGGTTTGATGGACAGAAGACAAAAACTTTGGTTGGCTGGACATAGGGGTTGAACGAGTACATAATTTTTAAACTCGACATTATCATAAATAAACTCAATTTGTGCTTGAGTAGTCGATGGTGTCATATGAACTTAAGATGCAAAATAAATAAATAATTAAAAATGCATAAAAACGTCATGATTTATCAAAAAAAAAGACCAACAAAACATTGAGAGCATTTATTATGCTCCTATCATTTATCATACTGCAGATAAGTCACAGGAAAAACAAAACTATTAGTTATTATTATTATTATTATTATTAAAATGCCATAGTGAAAGTAACGTCAAAAGCGAAACTTAAAAACATGTGGGGCGTTCACCACACCGCATCTCCGCCTGCAGTGCTGTGCAATTAGGTTTAATTTTAGAGATTATTGTGTTTATAGGTTTTTAATAGGTTTAGAGAGATGAATATTTGTTGCTTTTTGTTTTTCATTTGTGGTTCGGTAGATCCGTGTTATATGTGACCTGCAATGCAACACTGCCCCCTGCTGTCACAATCTACGGTGGTCAGAGAAAAGAAAATCAACAGGAAGTTGATCTTGTCCTTTGTTCTTTTTGTTCACATTCTTATGATTGTAAGTGTATTTGAATTAAATTAATTTAAAAAAAAAACTTAAAAAAAAAAAAAAAAAAACAGGAAGTTGATTCAATGAGTATGGAAGCGGTTATGTCTCATATTTAAAACTAAAATGGATTAGCAGAAATGCTTTTTCATTTCAAAGTCAAGCAGCATTTTTTGACTCATAAATAAAATTTAAAATGAATAATCCAAACTGCATTTTCATTTTCTTCTTCGAGACTGCTCAATTTGTAAATTAATTAAAATGATAAATAAAATATCATTTAACATTTAATTTTCAAAATATGTCCTAGTAAAAAGGGACCAAAATTCATTTTGAAATGTCAATTTTGAAAATTAAAATGAAATAGCAGAAATGCTTTTCCATTTCAAAGTCAAGCTGCCTTTTTTGTCTCATAAATAAAATTTAAATTAAATCATTTTCATTTTCTAAATCAAGACTGCTCATTGTGTAAATTAATTAAAAAGATAAATAAAATAACGTTTAACATTTAATTTTCAAAACATGTCCCAGTAAAAAGTGACCAAAATTCATTTTGAAATGTCAATTTTGAAAATTAAAATGAAATAGCAGAAATGCTTTTTAATTTCAAAGTCAAGCTGCCTTTTTTGTCTCATAAATAAAATTTAAATTAAATCATTTTCATTTTCTAAATCAAGACTGCTCATTTTGTAGCAGAGCTCCAGAGGAAACTAAGAACAATTTGCATTTTCATTTTCACTCTCAACCGTGCTCAAAGTGTAACATTAATCAATCTCAGTTGGCAATTCCAATTGGCTGCTTCACAACGCCCACTGAATCACTGATTGGCTGTTTTAGCAGCAGGCGGAGTTTTAGACAGGAAAGTGTCCTGCTGCCGATACTTGGTTAAACAGATGTCTCCCTCCAGTGCACGTGCACACACAGCTGCTCCGTTGCAGAGGCTGCAAAGATATACAGTATATGTTAGTGTTACTGAGTTTAATTTCTGTTAATAACTGATTACAAATCAGCGACTTTTACACGAGCGTAGCCAGGATTTTCCAAGGGGCTATTCCTTAAATGCAAAACTGGAACTACATTATGCAACATATCTGGTGGTCCAGTGGTTAGTGCATTGAGTTTCAGTTCCAAACCTTTTCTTGACGTGAGTTCGAATCACACGCGGGACAACATATGTTACGTTCGGCTTTTATTGGAGAAAAAAAAGAAGGAGTTTGTGTTTATGCCTGTGGTTAACACAAACTCCTTCTTTTTTTTCTCCAATAAAAGACGAACGTAAAATATGTTGTCCCGAGTGGGATTCGAACTCACGTCAAGAAAAGGCTTGGAACTGAAACTCAATGCACTAACCACTGGACCACCAGATATGTTGCATAATGTAGTTCCAGTTTTGCATTTAAGGAATAGCCCCTTGGAAAATCCTGGCTACGTGTAAAAGACGCTGATTTGTAATCAGTTATTAACAGAAATTAAACTCAGTAACACTAACATATACTGTATATCTTTGCAGCCTCTGCAACGGAGCAGCTGTGTGTGCACGTGCACTGGAGGGAGACATCTGTTTAACCAAGTATCGGCAGCAGGACACTTTCCTGTCTAAAACTCCGCCTGCTGCTAAAACAGCCAATCAGTGATTCAGTGGGCGTTGTGAAGCAGCCAATTGGAATTGCCAACTGAGATTGATTAATGTTACACTTTGAGCACGGTTGAGAGTGAAAATGAAAATGCAAATTGTTCTTAGTTTCCTCTGGAGCTCTGCTACAAAATGAGCAGTCTTGATTTAGAAAATGAAAATGATTTAATTTAAATTTTATTTATGAGACAAAAAAGGCAGCTTGACTTTGAAATTAAAAAGCATTTCTGCTATTTCATTTTAATTTTCAAAATTGACATTTCAAAATGAATTTTGGTCACTTTTTACTGGGACATGTTTTGAAAATTAAATGTTAAACGTTATTTTATTTATCTTTTTAATTAATTTACACAATGAGCAGTCTTGATTTAGAAAATGAAAATGATTTAATTTAAATTTTATTTATGAGAAAAAAGGCAGCTTGACTTTGAAATGGAAAAGCATTTCTGCTATTTCATTTTAATTTTCAAAATTGACATTTCAAAATGAATTTTGGTCCCTTTTTACTAGGACATATTTTGAAAATTAAATGTTAAATGATATTTTATTTATCATTTTAATTAATTTACAAATTGAGCAGTCTCGAAGAAGAAAATGAAAATGCAGTTTGGATTATTCATTTTAAATTTTATTTATGAGTCAAAAAATGCTGCTTGACTTTGAAATGAAAAAGCATTTCTGCTAATCCATTTTAGTTTTAAATATGAGACATAACCGCTTCCATACAATGAGTAGCACATTTTATAAAATTATAAAGTGTTTTACCTTTTTGACAAGACTGGGCCTGCTCCATTAACATCAGTGCGCACAAAGGAATCCATTTTGTAGCGTCTACTAAAAGCTACCCCGCACTCGGTTCGGATCATGTGAAATGTGACGTAATGACATCAGTGGAACGTGATGACGTCACTATGAGTACTCGAGAGGGACAAAAAGACCTCGATAGAAGGTTTAGGACTCGATCTGTCGAGAACTCGGGTACTCTATTAAAGCACTAGCTGGACAGAAGAGCAAAAGCTTGTTTGGTTGGACAAAAGACCAAACTGTTGGTTGGACAGAAGAACAAACTGTTGGTCTTTTGTCCAACCAACCATCCAACCAACCAACTGTTGGTTGGACAGAAGACCAAACTGTTGGTTGGTTGGTTGGTTGGTTGGTTGGTTGGGCAGAAGACCAACTGTTGGTTGGTTCAACAGAAGCCCAAACCCTTGGTTGGTTGAACAGAAGTCCAAACACTTGGTTAGTTGGTTGGACAAAATACCAACTGTTGGTTGGTTGGACAGAAAACCAAACCCTTGGTTGGTTGGACAGAAGTCCAAACTGTTGGTTGGTTGGACAAAATACCAACTGTTGGTTGGTTGGACAGAAGTCCAAACTGTTCGTTGGTTGGACAGAAGACCAAACTGTTCGTTGGTTGGACAGAAGACCAAACCTTTGGTTAGTTGAACAGAAGTCCAAACACTTGGTTAGTTGGTTGGACAAAATACCAACTGTTGATTGGTTGGTTTGTTGGTTGGTTGGTTGGTTGGTTGGTTGGTTGGTTGGACAGAAGTCCAAACTGTTCGTTGGTTGGACAGAAGACCAAACCTTTGGTTGGACAGAAGACCAAACATTTGGTTGGACAGAAGACCAAACATTTGGTTGGTTGGACAGAAGACCAACTGTTGGTTGGTTAGACAGAAGACCAAACCCTTGGTTGGTTGGTTGGACAGAAGTTCAAACCGTTGGGTTGGTTGGACAGAAGCCCAAACCCTTGGTTGTTTGGACAGAAGACCAAACCTTTAGTTGGTTGGACAGAAGACCAAACCTTTGGTTGGTTGGACAGAAGACCAACTGTTGGTTGGTTGGACAGAAGCCCAAACCCTTGGTTGGTTGGACAGAAGACCAACTGTTGGTTGGTTGGACAGAAGCCCAAACCCTTGGTTGTTTGGACAGAAGACCAAACCTTTGGTTGGTTGGACAGAAGACCAAACACTTGGTTGTTTGGACAGAAGACCAAACCTTTAGTTGGTTGGACAGAAGACCAAACCTTTGGTTGGTTGGACAGAAGACCAAACCCTTGGTTGTTTGGACAGAAGACCAAACCTTTGGTTGGTTGGACAGAAGACCAAACCCTTGGTTGTTTGGACAGAAGACCAAACCTTTGGTTGGTTGGACAGAAGACCAAACCTTTGGTTGTTTGGACAGAAGACCAAACCTTTGGTTGTTTGGACAGAAGACCAAACCCTTGGTTGTTTGGACAGAAGACCAAACCCTTGGTTGTTTGGACAGAAGACCAAACCCTTGGTTGTTTGGACAGAAGACCAAACCTTTAGTTGGTTGGACAGAAGACCAAACCTTTGGTTGGTTGGACAGAAGACCAACTGTTGGTTGGTTGGACAGAAGCCCAAACCCTTGGTTGTTTGGACAGAAGACCAAAACCTTGGTTGGTTGGACAGAAGACCAAACCTTTGGTTGGTTGGACAGAAGACCAACTGTTGGTTGGTTGGACAGAAGCCCAAAACCTTGGTTGGTTGGTTGGTTGGTTGGTTGGTTGGTTGGTTGGTTGGTTGGACAGAAGCCCAAAAACTTGGTTGGTTGGTTGGTTGGTTGGTTGGACAGAAGACGACAAAAACATTGGGTGGTTTGATGGACAGATGACCAAACCATTGGTTGGTTGGATAAACAGAACACCAAAGCATTGGTTTAATGGCCTGAACACCAAAGTGTCAGATGATTGGTTGAATGGACAGAACACCAAACCATGGTTGGTTGGATTGACAAAAAAAAAACTTTTGCTGGCTGGATGGATTAACAGAAGATCAAACCGTCAGTTGCTTGCTTGGTTAGTTGGTTGCAGAGCCATATATATATATATATATAGAGTTCCGACACGCTTTGATCTCGCCGACAGGCGGTCAATCGTTCCAAACAACGGCTATGGAAACCTTGTGGAGCTGCGCCCTCTGGTGGCGACGGAGCGCTACTGCAGGCAGCTTCAGACTGTAACCAGAGCCATGGAACAAATCGCCCCCTCCATGACCCACGTGACTTCTGCATTCCATTCTTACAATGGAACTCTATGGAAGTGTCGCAACTCTCACTTTACAGCAAACCCCCGACCTACGACCCCATCGACCTGCGAACCACGGGACCTACGAACGTATCATATTTAATAAAAATATGAAATTACTGTATTAAAAAAAAAAATAATAATATTTTTTTTATTTTTTTATTATTTTTTTGTGTTTAAATGTTCTTAATTTCATGTGTACATCACTTTGTTGCAGCTGTGGTTGTTTTAAATGCTTTATAAATAATAATTATGATAAAAAATGATCATTTCTGATCATTTTTGTCATGATTGCGCAATAATCGTGCAACTTCCGGTCATAACAGGAAGAAGGTCGGTCATAACAGGAAGAAGGTCGCCAGTCACCGGAGGCCAGCCATCTTAGGGTTAGTCACGGCTACAGGCAGCAAAGTTTGGAAGACTTGTTGATCAGGATTGCCTCATATGGATTAATTACTATCTGGAATCGCTCTGTGAGCTCTGTGGACGTCTCAGGCGGAGAAGCAGCTGCAGAATGATGGCCGATTGGGCCGCACCGCCGCTCCAACACCAGCTCATGGCCTGGCTAGCAGAAGCTAACACAGGCCTCGAGAGCTAACACAGGCCTCGAGCAGCTCCCGTGGTTTGCTCGTCGCGCTGCTCGGCCTGATAACAACAACGCATGGCAACCTAAGATGTCGGCTATGACCATCTCAAAGTAAGAAAATATATTTTTATTTATTCTGTAAATGTGAATAGCAATGTTTAACATTACAGTACACTACTGTACATGCTTAAATGTGTGCGCGCGCTCCGTTAGCATGATAAATAAAGGTTGAATGAATGAATGAATTTTAAAAAAAATAATTTTCACCCCCTACCTACGAACGGATCGAGCTGCGAACGGTTCTTAGGTCCCAAACTCGTTCGTAGGTCGGGGGTTACCTGTATATGGCTCTGGTTGGTTGGATAGACAGAAGAATAAACCATTGGTTAGTTGGACAAAATTCCAAATTGTTGGTTGGTTGGTTGGTTGGTTGGATGAAGCGTGTGGTTGTCAGATAATGTGTTTGTAAACTGATTTTTTTTTTAAATCGAGTGAATAAATTGATTGATTAATTGTGGTCACATGATTACCTTGTACCTCCTGAAGGCATTCTGGATGATCCTGGCGGCCTCGTACAGCTCCCTCTGCTCGCCGTCCGTCAGTGTCAACAGTGCGAAGTCTCTCTCCATCTTCCCACTGGCTGATGCGGTCAGGAACTCCGCCCATGCTGCAGATGAAGGGGGGCGGAGCCTCTGAAGAGCCAGAGCACTGAGGGGTGAGGGGGGGCACACCCGCCTGCAACAGAAAACACCAACATGTACCTGTCCAAACCTGAAGTGTTGCCTGCTGGGTAACCCCGAGGTCCCCAGGTGGTCCTGGTCTCAGACCAGGTGTTACCTGGGCGGGGAGTGTGTGTGGGAGTCAACTGTTTCCAGGTAAGCAGACAGCCAGGTGTCCTGGAGGGCGGGATTGTCCCTCCTCTCCCTGAGCGGAGACTCCGCCCCTCTGGAGAAGTCCTCCTGTTTGATTCGCTCTGGGGTCGCCTCGATGATTTGCTCTGCCAGTGTCGCCATGTCAACCTGAGGATGGGAAGGTAACCATGAGTTGTACGGTACTGTGCAAAAGTCTTAGTCCAGTCCTCACCATTTTATGAAAGAAAGTAAAGAGCTTCTTTGTGAATTAAACCGTAATCTCTGAAATAAACTGTAGAAATACCTAAACATGTGGGAGATAAACTCCGCCCACTCAAAGAGCAGATGAATGAACACTAACAGGTGACATCACAGAAACATGTCATCCGTTTCCATGACAACAGGCATGTTGTTGGTGTCAGTACCTGCAGCACCTCCTCCTCCAGGTACTCCTCCTCGCCTTCGTTCTCGGTGTTCTCGCTGTATCTCAGCAGCTGCTCCTCCAGCGTGGCCGCATGCTGTCTCCGCCCCCCCGCTGTGTGGACGTGTGTGTACGTGTTAGCAGGAGACGTGTTCTCGCAGTCCATCAGGTAGAAGGAGTCGTCTCTGGAGCTGCCGGCGTTCAAACCTGCGACACAGACCAGAGACCTTCCATGATGATCCTCAGAGAGCGCCCACTCCCATCAGAAATCAATAATTACCTGTGATCACAGCCGAATTTGGCTCCTCCCCCCACACCGACACCAAAGGAAGGGAGGGTGGGGAGGGCGGGTACTCGGGCAGTGAGGAAGAGGAAGAAAGTGACGAAGGAGAGGAGGGGGAC
>JBBPBX010045534.1:0-19628 GCA_038048925.1 Garcialebias charrua
AATGCATCATCACAAATTCACAAAAGTGATCCAGTCAGGGATCAACCCCACAGTCTTCCAATTAGCCGGTGAGCACTGATTTAACCATTGATCTTTCACAGCAACACAATCTCACCACAGAACTGGTTAAATAAGATCGTACTATGGTAGCAAAACTGTCTCAGTTTTATGTCAGGCTCTCCCTGTCTTCTCCAAGTGAACTTAAAGGTGCTATGTGTAACTTTCTGTAGAGTGCAGAACTTAGAAAAATTTTCAACAGGCAAAGCATTCTGATCCCTCCCCCTCAGAGCCATATATGGCTCTGAGGGGGAGGCTCTGCTGAGATTCAAATTCAAGCTCTGTTTTTAATTGGCTGGTTACAAACTCTGTTTTTATTGGCTGTCATTGTCCTGGTCACTCTGTGTTTTTAGTGTTTTTATAAATGCTGATAGAGAAGCAAGGGGACTATAGTTTTTTTCAGAGATTACTTTGTCTAACATCAGTTTGTCAGTAGATAGTGACAGAGTGAAGAAATATGTTAAAAATATATTGTTTGAAAAGTTACAGACTACATTACAATCTTACATACCCCAGCTTTAAACTGAATATCTCCACTGTTGGACTCAGCAGGTTTCACTGGATCTCTGTGATCACGTCAGGTCTTGCGTCAGTTGTAGTCATAACAGTGTGCTAAATCCAGTCAAATGTGTCCACATGTCAGAAAAAATCACGCCCTAAATGAGACTCTAATGGAGCTGACTGTTTGGATCACTGCCGACATGGATCGATCCACTTGACAAATGTGAGGTGGTGAAATGACATCAAATAAATAAAAAACTGAGACTGAATCCCTGACAATCATTTTAAATGACATTTATAAATGTCAAAATGTTTGAAAAATAGAACAAAACAATACACAGCAAGCTCAGTAAATAAGTCATTTACAATATTTATTAGGAAGAATTACTTTGTGGGGCAAATTGTTTTTTTAGGTGGGGCTGTGTACCACGTGCCCCGTAAGTGCATAGTGGTTTGAACTGTTCATGGTGGTGTATGGGATTATCCAAACCTTGAATTGTGCATCTGTTTGGAAGACAGTTGAACTGATCTGATCCTGATGACTTGCAGTGTTTAACATTAGCAGTACTTCATGGATTATGCAGTAAGAAGTTAGAGTCTGCCTCTTCTAATAGCAATCACTGGCTGTATTGCACCCATCATTAGCACACTGACAGCCACACAGGAACAGATTACGGTAGTTCAATCTTCCAACATAGCCTTTGGCTGGAATGAAACCTGTAGATCTGCAGCTCTCTGTAGCAAATAGCAGTTCATCCCAGCCTTAGCATGTATATTAACTTGTCGTAAAGAGTAATTCTTAAAGGTGGGGTATGTAAGATTGTAATGTAGTCTGTAACTTTTCAAACAATATATTTTTAACATATTTCTTCACTCAGTCACTATCTACTGACAAACTGATGTTAGACAAAGTAATCTCTGAAAAAAACTATAGTCCCCTTGCTTCTCTATCAGCATTTATAAAAACACTGAAAACACAAGAGTGACCAGGACACTGACAGCCAATAAAAACAGAGTTGTTTGTCACGCCCCAACCCACGCCCCCACCTGTCCCAGCCGCAGCTCGTTCTCATTCAAAGGATTGCAAAGCGATGCAGGACTGTTTTTTATGTGACACAAAATGTATTAAATATCCCTTCTTTATCCCAGAGCTGGACTTTTATTTAGTTTTTTTGCCAAAAGCCAAGTGATCGCTTCATCCTGCACTGACAGGAATGAGGAAATGGATTTGTCACGACTCACGAGCGAATTAAAACATGTCCAACGTTGCTTCGTGAACCTCTGATGATTTCTGCTGGATTTTGTGTTGTTGGATGAGTGATTCATGGTTTTATTATATTTTTTAAACAGTTATATTATCATATAAACACGGAACTTCGGAGCGCAGAGACCGGAGGAGGTGGAGCATTCCAGACATTCCAGACCAGCGCTGACAGACATGAGGAAATCACGAGCGAATTAAATCATGTCCAAACGTTGCTTCGTGAACCTCTGATGATTTCTGCTGGATTTTGTGTTGTAGGACTAGCGCTCCATGGTTTTATTTTATTTTATTAGAAGGTTTTATTAACATAAACACAGAATATCGCAGCGGCTCTGAGCAGACAGCAGCAGGGGGCGGAGCAGATCCCAAGTTCAGCTGCAGAGCACGGACTGTGCCATATATGGCTCTGAGGGGAGGGAGCAGAATGCCTTTCTGCGCTGAAAATATTTCTAAGTCCCAGAGAGTCCCAGAGTGTTCAAATATCGCAGACCCTACCTTTAAATGGGGGGCTGGCTCCCTTTGCTCTTTATAATTCCTTTATTATTTGACATGACACCTCCAGTTCGTGCTTTTTCCACCTGTGGTCAGCTTTGTGGCACTCACATCTGACAGCACAAGTCTCATCATTTAACCAGGGTTCAAAACTTTACTATTCACAATAAAGACTGTTTTGTCACTGCACATTCCTGTAGTCTGTCTGTGGGGGAAGGACGGGTTGAGTAGAGCAAGCTACTTAACAGAGAGGTAAACGCAAAACAGTTTCTACTGCAGGGATTCAGACACTATGACATTTAACACTGAACACAATGCTTGTTGCAAAACTGTATCCATGAGCAACTGTTTAATAAGCTAAACACACAACAGATTTATCTGAAGTCATTACAAATTGTGATGACTTGAACAGTCAGATCAAAGCAGAGAGGAGTGGGTTTACATTAACACGTCTACCAACTTGTTCACATGAAAACACTAGTAAACGAGAGGGTTATCATATTTCATGTATTTATTGAAAAGGACAGTGCACACTAACTAATGTTCCAAGAACATAAACATGCTAGAATTAGCACCACAGCTAAACTTCATCCGTTGTTCTAAACAAATAAAAACTGTTCATAAAACAAGTGCACAAAACTAAATACAACAGCCAATTAAAAACAATCCATAAAGCAAACCACATACATCACACTCTATAAGTTACATAATTAAAATAGACCTGTTTCATGAATGAGTACATGACTGATTTTCTTTATGCCAAGTTAGAGTTTTCTGCAACAATGCTTTGCTTGTAAATTCCTCTTCGGCCTTGGGGCCTTATTGCTTTGCAACTTAAGAACACGAGAGTAGAACACAACTCTTTGTATTGGGTGTGTCATGTAGATCCCTTCGTTCCAGATCATTCTTGTCTGTCCCCTTCAATCTCACTTGTCCCTGAATGCTAAGTCATCTGTGGAAGCTGTCAGCTAACGAGTGCCACCCTGGATGAAGTACCAGTCCCCTGTATGCTTGAGCTCAAATCTGAACCCTGGCATCCTTTGCAAAGCCCTGCTCTATGTTTATGTGCTTTCCTCACTTTTTCTTACAGCTTCTTAGGTCAAAGTGTCAAATTATTTTTGCCTTCAGAGATGGCTAACCTGTGATGGAAAACTGTGTACCTGTACTGTAAGATCAAGATTTGAAAGGTTGTTTCTAATACTGCATCAACTCAGTCTCGTAGGTGCTAAGTTAAGTGATTATTGGTTCCCTTAATTTTGTGTTTTCAACTTATCATGTGTCGGCCGTCCGACAACGCGCCCTTTTGGTTCTTTTTATTCCCAGGTGGAGAGGAAACTCACATGAACTCAATAAAATCAAGAGAGGTCAATTGTTTTTACCATCTAATGTTGATAAGGCAAGAAAAATTACAAGCTCAGCGCTGAGGTATCCACCCGACCCGTCGCAACCTAGAACTGGAAGCCCTGTGTACCAGAATGCTCCAGCTTATATTGGCCCTTGGCTTCACCTTCACATCTGGGTGAGCACAACCTATCAGTGTATCAGGGGTGACTATGTGTGACCTCACCAGTCTTATCTGTTTCTGATGGTGGATTATCAAAAACAAAAATGACTCCTTCTCGGGTGTTGACCCTGGGATCGCTCGTTGTGAGCAGCTGGGACTGGTCTGATCTGGTCAAAACTAGGTTTTAATTCAGAGTAGACCAGACCAGGCCTCCAGCAAGATTACATTTCTAACACAAGGCTTCATCTATCCATCCTTTAGCCGCTTCTTCCTTTTTTTGGGTCATAGGGGTCACTGGTGTCTAAATCCAGCAGTCACTGTGTGAGAGGCATGGGACACCCTGGGCATGTCTCCCGTCCATCACAGGGTCACATAGAGACAAACAAGACAAACAACCATTCATTCACGCTCTCACTCACACCTAAAGACAATTTAGAGTTACCAATCAGTCTATCATGCATGTTTTAAATTTTGCTTAATACTACTGTACATACTGTACATACAGAGGTCACAAAGGTGCAGGACTTCAAGTACTTGGGGTCCACTGTCCAGGAAAATGGGGAATGTGGTAAAGAGGTGAAGAAGAGAGTCCAGGCAGGATGGAGTGGATGGAGAAAAGTTTCAGGAGTGATTTGTGACAAAAAGGTGTCAGCAAAGGTCAAAGGAAAAGTTTACAAGACAGTGGTGAGACCAGCTATGTTGTATGGTCTGGAGACAGTGTCATTGACAAAAAGACAGGAGAAAGAACTGGAAGTAGCAGAAATGAAGATGCTGAGGTTCTCCTTAGGAGTGACAAGGATGGATAAGATCAGGAATGAGATCATCAGAGGTACAGCACATGTTGAACAACTGGGAGATAAAGTTAGGGAGGCCAGACTGAGATGGTTTGGACATGTCCAGAGGAGGGACAGTGGGTATATTGGTAGAAGGATGTTAGAAATGCAGCTGCCAGGAAAAAGACAAAGAGGAGATATATGGATGCAGTTAGAGAGGACATGGAGGTAGTTGGAGTGAGGACAGAGGATGCAGAGGACAGAGTGAGGTGGAGGAGGATGACTCGCTGTGGAGACCCCTGAAGAGGGAAAAGCCGAAAGAAGAATAATAATAATAATAATGTCTATTCCTGTCATCTGCATATGTTCCCATACACAGACGAAATTCGTCTCTGCATTTAACCCAACCACCTACCAGGTGGTGCAGTGAGCAGCCCGAAAGCGCCCGGAGAGCTGGAGAAATAGGTGTGCACTCATAGACACCCCAAGCTGGGTAGTGGCCGGGGCGCGAACCCGCGTCCTTCGGGTCCGTAGTCAAAAGCCCTGCCACTAGACCATCTGAAGACTACATACATACTTTTTCTCAATTCAGTTTAGATTTTTTTTTACATGGAAATGATGTAGTGCTCTTTCCTACATGTCTATCAAGACCTGTTTTGTTTTGTATTTTTATCATGACTTTGATCGTTTTCAGTTTGTCCCTTTGTTTTCTCTTTATCTGCTTTCCTTTGGCCACAGCTGTCTTAAAAAGCACTGATTGATCTGTGTCTAAAAGAATAGCTGTCCTTGTATAACTGCATATTGTCTACCATCTTACATTTCACTATTTTAAACCAATATCATCTTATCTTGAAAAATGTTGAAGTTGTAGGTGTTTTGGTAAAAGCTTGTAAATGATTTGATGCATGTGTTATTCTGATAGTTCACAAAACCTATAAGACCTACAGCTTGCAAGATACCTGTATAACACATACAAGTATTGTAAATTCCCCTCAGCTACTATTAGGCCAGAATGTATCTTATTAGAAGAACTTGGTAAAGTTATAGCCAGTTTTGTGTTTACTAAGAGTGCTTTGCTGTGGTGGCCATCTTGAATTGGCTACAAAGGTATAACAGCCATAAAGGTCCTCATACAGTAATGATTACTTCCTGAAGGTTTAATTCAAAACCTATTCAGTGGTTCATGAAATATTTAGCTAACAAGCAAACACATGTATGCAGCCAAAACACAATTGCCTCTTCACCGTCGACAGCGGGTGATCATTAAGAAGAGTTAACACTATGTACTTGCTATAACCAATATACAAATAATAGCATACGTATATCACAACTTGTTTTAATTGATGTGCACACACACACACATGCACACACAACCCAAGCTCCCCATCCCAAACTGGCAATCAAACCTAATCCCTCTCCAGCCTGAGTAATTCCGAACAATCCGAGGCTAATCCTGGTTAATGCTGGACACTCCTCAGCTGAGTTTTACCCTGAAACCACAGAGACAGCGTGGGGATTGGTTGGATCAGTGTAATGGAGGGTGGGCGTGCTGGTGATGGACGTAATCGGTTGGGCAGTTATCGGAAGCCAAGAAAAACAAGCACAGGTTTTCATTGTCTTCAAAATAGGTCCAGATTGATCCCCATGCTCTTTGTTGCATCCTGGCCTTACTGTTGTCATTGTGCCTGGTGGAAAACATGTTTTTCATCCAAGGTTGTTGTGCTGTTTGTTGTTCACACTAACACCAGACACTCTTGCTTCACTTTTTGTAGGTTCCAAAAAATACACAGTTGGAGAAAATCTCTCTCACTAACGTTGTTTACCCAAAAGAACCACACTCGGCAGCAGATTTTTAATCAGCATTTCACTTGCAAGGTCAGATTTCAGGAGAGATTACATAAATATACACGTATAGAAGCATACATACAGTACAGTAGATCTATACACGTGAAAACCAGTCACAGAAAAAAGACATTATCTGCGTTCTTTTATACTCTTCTCAGCTCAGTTCACGGAGTTCAGGAGGTGTCCTTGAAACCAGCTGAAGCCTTCTTACATTGTGCTCTGTTTATACCCAAACATATGGTTCATGGGCAGTGTCTTACCAGAGAAAGTGTTTTAGAAGACAGTTTCATTGTGTTTTGTACTTCTTGTTCTCAGGGCAGAGGGACAGCCATAGTGCAGCCATAACCATTGAACAACATTTTCCTGACATACACCCATGTCAGATGAGATGCTTCAAAAGGCCAATTTTTCCTTTAAGGCAGGGGTGTCTAATCCTTGTCCTCCAGGGGTGCTATACTGCAGGTTTTACTTGTTTTCCTTCACCAACACATCTGATTCAATGGTTGAATTGATTCTTCATGTTCTGCAGGAGGCTGGTAATCACCCATTGATTCAAATCAGGTGTGTTGGAGCCAAGAATCTTCTAAAACATACAGGATACTGGTATCCAGGACCAGGATTGGACAGCTCTCCTTTTAAGAAATGCATATCTCCTGCTGGTTAAAACCCCACAATAGTATGCGTTATTACAAGATGTTGTTCTCAGAATATTTGTTGAGACTACTCTCATATCTGTGAAACTGCGTTCATTCCTTTATGTACAAAGTTTCAAACACAGAACTTGAGTTAGTTTTCTAAGTATTTGTTGATTAGTCTGTGCTAGACAAAATCTTAGTTCAAAATCTGTAATATTATTGACATGATGATTACTTTTTAATTTTTGCTCAAATCCATCCAGTAACTGAGACATTAGATTTCAACAGTTAATACTTAAGTCCAAAGCAAAAATATTGACAATTAGCATTTGGAGTTAAATGACTCAGTTACATCGGCACCAATTTTTAGGACGATATACACAAAATTGACTGAGGTATAGATTTTTTTGTTTTTTCTAACATCATATAGCTGTGGTGGCCATCTTGAATAAGGTTAGCTTTAAATAATAAGATCTGAAATTAATGATTTTCTGTCTGCAAGTTTTTAGAAAATCTGTCCAGCAATTCAAAAATATGCAAACAGATGAGAGTTGATTTTATACAGTTAATGACGACAAAATTTTTAATGAATATCTTGCACAAACTGTTAGTGCTCAGAATATGTGTTAAGGATCATTCTCAGGTATTTCCTCACCCAATTGTAGTCCATTACCTATCAAACTATTACTTCACCACTTGCTTCACCACTTGCTTCTGTCGAGGTCGGACGCTTCCCCTCTCACGCCGCTTTGCTTTGCTGCTTTGTCTGTCTGTGAAACTGCTTGAGCCTCTCTTGCAAATCTTCCAAACCATAATTATGGACTTATTCAGCCAGTTAGTCCCTCTACACAATTGATAACATTTATTTGAAGAGAAGACACGCTTTAGGCGAGCCAATCTGCCCTGTTGGCATGCACACAGCTGGATATCTCATCAACTTGAAGACGTGATGCACACAGCTGGATATCTCATCAACTTGAAGACGTGATGATGTGTCTATCTCTGCTGTAGTCTGGATTTTAAGGACGCATATTAAAATGGATTTATGATAACTGGTTCCTGCTTTTTGGATTTGGCTGGTTGCTGGTTTTTATCTACAATTATGGAAGTCGTCTGCAGCAAATTGGGACCCAATCACATTGCTTACCTTTGTGATGGCTTGGTTTGTGCCCGTGTACCCAGACTCAATTGTCTTGGGCAGAAGGGATCAGATCTC
The DNA here is from genome assembly GCA_038048925.1 of Garcialebias charrua. Taxonomy (NCBI): domain Eukaryota; kingdom Metazoa; phylum Chordata; class Actinopteri; order Cyprinodontiformes; family Rivulidae; genus Garcialebias; species Garcialebias charrua. The sequence goes on from JBBPBX010045534.1 coordinate 8,288, forward strand.
AGGTTTTTTTACTCAGGTAAGTTCCAACGGTGTGACCACATAATTTGGACATTTTTGGAACCGTTTTTGGACCAACACAGACTCAAGGTAAATGTCAATAGGTTCTGCCTGTACTCAAAACAACTGTGTGTTTATCTGAATCTGGTTCCCCAGCTGACCTTGAAGGCCACCTTATCTGAATACATCTGGAGGACTTGTAATCTGACGTTCAACCCCGCCTATCGGGGAATTCCACCGTCAATCAGACTGAACCAGCTGAATAAACATTCTGTCATCATTTCAGGACTTTTGGATTCTTATTATCGTTGACCTTGGCCATTCCCCGACATACCTCGAGAATGTTTACGGATCTCACCTGAGGGAGCTGGCTGATTATTGTTCCTTATCAGAACTCTTACAGTGCACTCAAGAATGTCCATGGACATTGCTCACCATTCTCTGTGTCCCCCCCTTGCAGAATGTCTACGTCACAATGTGCTTATTTGTGCGAGGTGTTTTTTAATATTATAATTTTTTTCTCAGGTAAGAAGAAAGATTTTAATAGGAATGTTTTTCGCCTCCATTATGCCTGTGTCCAGTTTCATTACTTTTTGTCTGTCTAAGCAGATCTCACTTGTAAATGAGTCTTTGAGGCTCATTGTGACTTATCTGTCTAAATAAAGGTTAAATGAATGAATGAATGAATGAATGAATGAATGAATGAATGAATGAATGAATGAATGAATGAATGAATGAAAGAAAAAACTGTGTGCGGTGTGGTGGTTTTCTTTAATAGTTAATCAAGGTACTTTCTTCAAATTTCAATAAAATTCTCACTCATTAGATATTTAGCTAACAAGCACACACCAACATGTGGACCAAAGATAAATGTTATATAAAGTTGTAGCCACTTCTGTGTTTCATTTCATGTTATTAACGTCTACAATCAGCTCTGCCTCCTGAAGCTCCTGGCTCAGGTCTTCTTTGTGCCTATTGATACTGATTGTACATACAACTTAAGACACTTTGATCAAGCTGCTCTTTAATCTGGGTTCAAGGTTCAATGTTCTTTATTGTCATTCACATGATGTGGTACATGAAATGGAATGAAACTGTACTCAAGGTCCCAGTTACAACCAAAAATAGCAAAATATAAAGTATAAGAAGAAAAAGTAGACAAGGATCTAAGATATATGCTAAACAACAATAGTGGAAAACAATAGGATATATTAAACATCAGCCTGAACATGAGTCTGTAGTGAGCATGATAATGGATACAGCAGCATGGTAGAGATCAGCAGCATGGATAATCAGCTCACCGATAAAGTGTCAAGTCACATATTAAAGAGGCATTACAGTGATTATCCTGGTTAGAGTCATGAGTCTAACAGCCTCAGGGTAGAAGCTGTTCCTCAGTCTAGTGGATCTACACTTAATGCTCCTCAACCTCCTGCCTAAGGGGAGCGGAGCAAAAAGTGTGTGTGCTGGGTGAGTGGGGTCTTTCATGATGCAGGTTGCTCTCTTCCTGTATCTGGAGGTGTAAATGTCTGTGATGGTGGCGAGACTGACTCCAACATCTTCTGTGCAGCCTTCACTACTCTCTGCAGAGCTTTTCTTTCTGCAGCTGTGCAGCCTCCATGCCACACGTTGATGCTGGAGCACAGGATGCTCTCCACTGCACACCTGTAATCCAGCTGTAAATATTAGAATCTTTTCACCTTGTGTGTCAGATTTTTTCAAAACTTAGTTTCAGTCAAAAGCATATTTCAATACAAGAAAAACGTTATTGTTATTAATATTGTCCAGCTATGAATTGGAAGGTGAAGCATTGTTTAGTGTCTACACCTTTGTGAGTTTGTTAGGAAAATATCTCATTACCACTGGACAAATTTAATGAAAATTACAAAAAGTAATCATTAGATGTACATTAACGACAAAATAACCATTGGAGTCAAAGGGGAGTGGTGGCGCATATCGGAAAGTCGGCAATTCAACTCCCATGGACTTGCAATATACAAGTTTGGGCAAAACTGTTTTATGTTGGATGCTCTTCCTGAAACAACCCCCACCATTGACCCCGGCTTGGGACTGGCACAAGAGATACACTGACTTGTGCTCCCTAGTGGTTGGTTTGTATGCACTACACCCAAAAAATTTAATGATTTTGGTTGGTGTACAGTTGTTTTTATTGGGTGAAAAAGAAGGTTATATCATAAGTTGAACTAGTGTAAAAAATTAGGTCTGGCAATAATTTAACTCACAACTAACAAGGGTGATATCATTTGCTATTGAGGTCTGATGGGCAATTAGCTATTAGAGCCAACTTTATCTCTTTGCAAAATATCTTATAAACCACTGAGTGAATTTTAGTGAAACTCTCAGAAAAAAAAAAATTGGCTGTCCCATCTACAACTTCTTTACTTTTTATGACAACCCATCCAAGATGGCTGATACAACCAACTGAGTAAAAAAAAAAGGCTTAACAGCTAATTTTTTCAGGTATTGAATTGAGATTTTTGGTTGAAGTGGCTGACAGTCATTTTAGGTATGAGCACTGTACATTGCATAATATTGTTGGTAAAACTATAACCTAGTTTGTCTGTTAGCAACATTTATTGTGGTACTGCACAAACCATAATCGCTGAATGCCCTTTCTAGGTTGAGATATGATGAAATAGTTAAAAGTTCAAAAGCAGTAAGATGTTAAAGGATTTCAAAACCGAAAAGATAATGTTTTTATTTTATTTTATAAGCTACCAATACTAAAAGTCATAGCAGGAGTATCTTGAATGAGCTGAACATTTTCTGTAGCATTAAAAAAAACTGTGGAGTAAGTTGCATGCAAAAAAATAAAAGTACAGAAGACGCAAACAGGATCTAAATAATGACGAACAAATAATGATAATGATCTCAATTATGCCTCTTCATTACAATACTATAGTATAAATAATAACATGAGTGTTACTGCATTTAAGATATGGCTAAATTGTCATTGTGTGTGTTGAAGAATGATTTTTTTCTTCAACTAATCCATATACAGTATTTCATGGTTATCATGTAGAGACACCTTTAACATTGATAATTACCTTGTTGGAATGAGCATGGGCAGAAGAAAAAGTCTGTTAAGAGTTTTCACTGCAAACAGAAGTTGTTTCTGCAAATGCTGCCTCACAGAAACGAGGCCCCAACAATGAAACAGACTGTTGACTATGAGACTCAAATGAAAGTCTCCTACAAGGAATTCTCATTTCAAATGCAAAAATAAATAAATAAAATAAACCCAGAGTAATATCATGCAACCACTGCCAGAACTCGAGATGAAGAAAGGAGATACTTTGTACAACAGTGGCTGAGCAGGAAATAAACTTGTATGATTGATGATATGATAGCACTTTGAGATTTTTATTAATGGAAAGTGCGGTATAAATTGAATTCATTATTATTATTATTATGATCTGTTCCCATTAAAGGGTTTAAATAAATCCAGCAAATAAGGATGGAGCCTCTGATGTTGACCCCTCTTATCCTTTACCATTAAAGATAAATTATCCTGAACTCCTGAAGAGGGGATAACACTGAGATGTTGATGTAAATGAGGTGTACAATGCTTTTCTGATTAATTTTTTGTTTTAGTTTTTTCTTAATACTCAGAAGAGCTTCCTTGCAGTTTCCAGTATCACACGTTGCATTAGTTGCAAGTTAAGAGAGAATGATCTGTCTGAGGGCAGTTTTAAGAGTTTATTTGTACCCAACAAAGTTAAGTCAGGTCCTCCGACCATTTCTTTTTGTTGAAAAGTTTTGTCTTTCATCCAAAAGACTTCATCAGTCCAAGGAGACACAACAAACTCAGTCGTATGGTATTGTTTCGGCTCCTGTACATAGTCTAGTGCAGGGTTCTGCAACCTTTTACAATCAAAAGAGCCATTTTACGCCTTTGTTATCTAAACTAAAAGTGTTCGGAGCCACAATTTGCTAGAACTGTGGTTATCAACTGGTGGCCCATGGGCCACATTAGGTTTAGGTTTGTTGGAAGGGGGCTTTTGTGGCCACTTCCTTTCTATTTTAAAGAGAGGGTTTGTTAATTAATGAATCTATGAACTATACAAACCTAGGTATTTTTTTAATCGTGGAAAAATGAATTAAGTATAGAACTAAAGCATAAAGTTAAAGTTTTACTCCTTATACTTGTTCCAATATCCACATATTTGCAAATGAAATGACAGAAAAACTGCTAAAACTAGATGTTTTTTGTTGTTTGTATAACAACCAATTCAGTTTTGGTCAAAGCTTGAAGGAGCCACTGCAGAAGGACCAAAGAGCCGCATGTGGCTCCAGAGCTACAGGTTGCAGACCCCTGGTCTAGTGTGTGTAGTTTAGTCCGTTTTAGTGTGTTTGAGCCAAAAAACAACATTTTTTTTTTTAAAACTTAAATCTGCAACTTCTGTTTGAGGTGGGGGTGGAGCGGTGGAGTCAGAAACTTTCAGACAGAAGAGGCAGAGCTGATAAAGGAAAACAGTCTGAAAGTGAGGACAGTGACAAGGAGATGAGATCCATTACTGTATTTGTTTTAGAAGAGGAAAGAGAGCAAGTGCACACAGGCCGCCTGTGTCAGATCCCTGGCATGACATCATCAGACTTCAGTAATCATCAACCTCATGCTCGAGTGTTGCTTTGACTGATGTGTTTAAGGTTTTTAACACTTTCATTGCCCAAATGTGGAGAAAAAAAACCACAATAATAATATTCAATGACAGTAATTATCTGTTAAATGCACTTGGGGCTTTATGGTGGGTGTTAGACTTTAAACAAATTTAGCCTTTTGTTTGTTTGTTAAGGATAGGTGCCAGTGTGGGGTTGGTGACTTAAAATGTTAAAAAATTATAATTAACAGATTGTACAAAATAAAATAAAATAAAGACATCTGACATTCAAGGTGGCAGACAAGATTATTTTAAGGCCTTTATTATTCTGTTTTTTGTTAACTTTCAAACAGCTTTTGGATACTCTTAAAAACAACTTTTCAGATCTGACATGTGATATAACAGCGTTACAAGTTCAGCAGCATTTTCATTCAAGTGTGCCATTGTTAAATATGCCAACCTAAAAAAAATAAAAATAAACTAATCTGTAGCACATCGTAAAGACTTGTGTTTCTAGAACAAGGTCAGAAATCTACGCAGCTGAAAACTGAAAGTTATGCACCATAACTCATGTTCCCTGAAGGAAGGGAACGAGGTGCAACATATGCTATGGGAATTGCGCCCCCGCACGATTACCTGAAGGAATACAATCACGCCTTTACGGCTAGGGCGTCAGCGTTGCGCCAGAGGCCCCGCCCTCTGGGTATTTAAGCCGCTGACGCCCATCCATCTTTCTCCAAAATTGCACTTCACCGAGCTTTCAGCATTGAAAAGGGCCAGATATGTTGCACCTCGTTCCCTTCCTTCAGGGAACATGAGTTATGGTGCATAACTTTCAGTTCCCTTTCAGTCATGTTCTTTCGGTGCAACATATGCTATGGGAACGTAATTCATTCATGCCCTTGAAATGCTCAGTAAAATGCGTGCAAGTGTGAACGTTTGCCCTTGAACAGCAGGCATCTCAAGGCTACTTTCTACTGTGTGTTAGAAAGGACAGCCTGAGTGACATCACACACAGTAACATCCAAACTGTAATGCTTTGCAAAAGCGTTTATTGAGCTCTAGTTTGCAGCAGCACAAATGTCTGCAACTGGTACACCCTTGAACAGTGACCACCAAGTGGCCAAGCCCCGAGTAGAGTGAGCGTGCACTCCAGAGGGCACCTGTTGACCTTTGCTACTGTACGCCCTTTTAATGGCCTCAGTCACCCAATGTGAGAGGCGTTGTTTTGATAGGGCCTTTCCGGTAGCAGGTGCTGCAAAGCACACGAACAGTTGATTTGTTTTTCTCCATTCGGCTGTTCTCTGCATGTAAGTGCGTAAAGCTCTCACGGGGCAGAGAGCCTTCAGCCTTTCCTGTTCCTGAGTGAGGACAGGAGCAGGTGGGAAGGAGGAGAGATCAAAGTCCAGACTCCTATGGTTTAAAGTCAAGACCTTGGGGATGTATGAGGGATTAGGCCTTAGGGTGACCTTTGACCCGTCAGGGGTGAATCTGGTACACATTGGATGTACAGACAATGCATGGAAGTCACCCACGCATTTCACCGAGCAAAGGGCCAAGAGTAGAGCGGTTTTATAAGATAATAAATATATGCTGGTGAAGATTCTCAGTCGTCCAGGACATGATGAATCAAAAAAGGCGTTCAATACAGAACAACTGGACTTTATTTGTAACAGAAGACGTTTCGCTTCCCATCCGGGGAGCTTTATCAATTCAATGAGGAAAATGTGAGAGCGAGAGGTTATACAGGCTGATCCACTGGCACACACCAACATATGTAAATTGGAAGCTAACACACACACACAAATACTTGGGATAACACGTGCCTGTGACCCATTCAAAGTTCAGGGTGTGAAATCTATCTTAACCTCATTCAGTGGCTCGAATGGAGGATCACAGAGAGCCCCCAAGACCAGGCTAAGATCCCAACCAGGGGTCAGGATCCTGCTGGGTGGTTTCATTCTTAGCACGCCCTTCATAAATCTTATTATGATTGGATTGGGGTGTCTATGAGTGCACACCTATTTCTCCAGCTCCCCGGGCGCTTTCGGGCTGCTCACTGCACCACCTGGTAGGTGGTTGGGTTGAATGCAGAGACGAATTTCGTCTGTGTATGGGAAACATACGCAGATGACAGGAATAGACATTATTATTATTATTATTATACACACCAGGTGTCCTGTGTCTCCAGCCTTCGCGACAGGTTGCAATTGCTGATAGGAAAACTTTAATTGTTGAAAAAGAACTACCTTTTTCCAGTAAGTCCTGAAGGAAAATCAGGAGCTGAGCCAGGTCGCATGAGTAAGAAATAATATTTCTTTCTGTGCACCAAGCTTCAAAAATACGCCATTTTTGTGTGTAGAGAGACTGTGTTGACACAGCACAGGCATTTTTGATGGTTTTTACCACATTTTCCAGCAGGCCTGATACCATCAGCTTGTTCTTTTCTGCCAACAAGCTGAAATTGTTAACAGCTCCCAGCCTAAGCGGCGAGACTGCTCCTTCTGGTGACATAGTTTGACCCTGAAGAAAAGCAGTTGGTGTATCCAGTTCTCCTTCAAGGGCCCTGGATGCTGTGATCCCCTGGGGGGTCAACCAAGTTAGGGAGAAGGCCTTTTTGCCGATATGCTGCCAGGCTGCGCTGATCGAGAGTGATCGAGGACAGATGCAACCTGTCGTACTCATTAGACAGAAGTGGAGCAGAATGTCTGTTTTTTTCTCTCCTTGTTTAGGGTTATGGGACTGAGAAGCTGCGAGTTTTGTAAACGAGCAGATCTCCTGACCTCAATCCATTTCCTGGATGGGTCTAGTTTACTGGTCCTCGACCTTAACAGAGCTTTGGAGCCAGATAACCCGCCCGGGGTCTGTGTTTCACCCGTTGGGGGGATATTGTTTAAGAGCAGAGCTGAACCAGCACGGTGAGAAAGGTCACGTGCTGCCGGATCACTGCTTGGACATTGCGTGTCGCCCATCAATGATAAGGAGACAGCTGCAACGTGAGAACGTGGAGATGATTCTTTGTGCTTGGCAGACTTTAAATTGTTTGGTGATAGAGCGTAGTTCCCTTCGAATAACAGGAAGAGGAATCTGATTCAGCTCTGATTTGTTTACACACACAGCAGTTTGATCACAATTGCCTTTGTGAACGTGTGAAGCTTGTGGTTGCCTGTGGGCTTCTGTCGTGGCCCCCCGTCATTAGATTCTGTTGGCGCTCATCTCTGAGGCGCGGACATGTCACGTGTTTGCATGGTTAGTGTATTGACCGCCCCGTCGTTCACAATGGAGCGAGGGCTGGAGCATGTGACCCCCTCACCTGTCTCCATGATGGGTGAGGGGCCTGCTTGCAGATGCCTCTGTGCCTGTCCGCTACAGACTGAGCAGAGGCACCCTGCTGGGTCTCATTGATTAGGCTAACACCCGTGAGCCATGAGGGAGGGGGGGGAGACGGCCCCTTCCCTTTATGACGGCAGGCAGGCCAGAGGGACCTGTTCTGCTGAAGTTATTTGTGTTTGTTTTTTTGTTTTTTTAGAGTCAATGAAACAGAGAGGGGCTGTTATTTTAGCTTTATTCGTGCTTGTGTGTAACGACATATATGACTTTATATCACTCACAACAGGAAAAACATGATTTGAGCATGCAACAGAGATACCAGTTTTTGTACCGTGCTACAAATAAAGTCTGGACATGAAGAGATAATTTCCCGTACCCATGGGCGGGTGATCGTGTAAAGTCAAGACGTGAACCTGGTTCATCAGGCACGCTTTTGTCTGATGTCCCGGTTCGCCAAGGAGGCCTTGTGTCTGACCGCCTGGTGGGAGACAAACCTGTTTTTGCTCCATGCGTGTTATGTCCGAGGTGGGCCCGGCGGTGGTCTTTGCCGGTGCTCGTCCTCGTACGCCGGCCGCTTTTCGGTGGGGCACGCGTTGCCGAGCGGGGTCGAGGCTACGCAGGTCTATCCCCAGTAGACTCCCTGGGGGGGCGAAGCTTCTCCTGGAGATGCCCACCCGGAGAGCTTCAGCCTGTTTGCACCTCTGGTCCAGCTTGGTCTGAATTAGATCCAAAGCTTTCCCAAACAATCCCGTCGGTTCTATCGAGTGGTGGAGAAAAGGCACCTTTTGTCCCTCGGGGAGATCAGTTAAAGTCATCCACAGATGGCGTATCACGATGACCACTTCCGCCATGCCTCTGCCTTGAGCAACAGCGGCTGTTCCCATCATGCGGAGCACGAAGTCTGTTGCCCTGCGGGCTTCATCCAGCAAGTCAGCGGCAGCTTGCTTGTCCGTCGTTACCTGGAGCTGTTGCAGTTTTTCAGCCAGGTAAGCCTGCATCAACGCGGACGCGTTCATGGCGCGCGCCGCGAGTCCCTGAGCTCTGTAGCATTTCTCGAGCAGAGAAGCTGAAGCTCGACAAGCTTTGCTAGGAAGAGTTGGTTTTGTCCCGGATGACTTGGGAGCCAGGTGAGATGCCAGTGTGTCCTCAATTTGAGGCACGTTGGCTATTCCCACCTCATCCATCCCGTCCACGTCGAAGAACTGCGAGAGTGGTAAGAGCATGGGAGCTTTGGGCTGAGGCCATGTGCGAGTCAGTTCTGTGAGGAAGTCCGGGAACATGGGCATCCTTTGCCTCGTGGCGGCCTACTGCTTTCAGTAAAAATACTTTCCTGCCAGGAGCCAGCACGTCAGGGCTATCACCCCATTCGACTCATGTGCTGTCGTGCAGAGCCATGTTCTCGAGCTCCGGTGTGGGAGTGAGGGGCTCGGTGGTGTCTGGATCCGCTGGCACAGATGGGGCGCCCATGGCCTTGGCGACGAGGTCAACCCGGTGCCGCAGCACCGCCTCCAGCATCTGGCTACAGTGTGGGCAAAAGTCGGGCGCATCCAGCGCCGTTTTTCCGTGTAACATTCCCAAGCAGACGGGACAGGCCTCATGGGTGTCCGTCGTTGCGAGGGAGAAACCGCATCCGCTAGGACAAGCGCGCGATGTTGGGCTCGCTGTCCTGCTGTTTTCCTTGGAAGACTTGTCTTTCGCTTTCCTTTCTCCGGAGGCATGTCCGAGATAAGGCGAGCGAGTCCTTCCAGAATCCTTTTTCTTTTAATTTGAGACGTCTCCTCATCGCGTCGCTTTCGCTGGCTAGCCCGCTACAAGTTAGTGGGGGTAGCGGTTGTGGCGCAGTTAGCGCCGTCGAGCGAAGCAGTCTGTGGAGAGAGGAGAAGAAAAAACTTTGGGGTTAAGATAAAATGTGCCGGACTAGCTTTCGCTAGTCCAGCAGTACGCAGGAATAATTCTCCGTACGCTCTGTCTAGGGAGCAAGCTCACCTCTGGTTGAGCGATGAAGCAACAGAGAAGTCTCGCGAAGAGAGGTAGTTCAGGTTTAAGCGAGGTGAAGGGCAAAAAAGAGAAAGATGGATCGGCGTCAGCAGCTTAAATACCCAGAGGGCGGTGCCTCTGGTGCAACGCTGACGCCCTAGCCGTAAAGGCGTGATTGTATTCCTTCAGGTAATCGTGCGGGGGCGCAATTCCCATAGCATATGTTGCACCGAGAGAACATGACTGAAAGGGAACCTTTGAAAGAGAAAATTAAAAAATACTGAAAAAACTATCTGTGTACTCAAAATATAAACGTAGCAAAGGGTTTAATTTTGTTTTATCAGTTGACCTCACGTGTCTCAGCCCTCATACATCTCCCACTTCACCAGAACAGCATGCTGGGAAAACTCAATACTACAATGCCAAGCTACCAGTTGCTAAGGAGACCTGAGGGAGGGGGAGGGTTCCTGTTGCCATGGCAGCAAGCCTGCATCCCTCCAACGGTCTTCTCTCATGAGACTTACCCATCACAGACAGATTGAGTGAGATGGGAAGAGACATGAGGGAGGAGAAACTAGAGACGAAAGATATCTATAATTAAAGTTCTCGCCTTCATTCAAAAAATGCACATCACCTGTCACCTTTGAGGTGAACGAAGATCAACTTAGGTTAAAAAATTACAGAGTTGTAGTCGATTTGATCAAACCTTGAAAAACAACATTATGCGCCTATAGCTAGGGGTTAAGAGACCACATATTTTTAAAAGTCGACATAACCTGATAAAAGTCGAGTCGACTTCGACTAGTCATTGACGTCGTAGGAACTCGAGATGCTATATCATATTCGCAAAAAATTAAAAATTAATAGTCATTTATCATTTACAAAAAATAAAATAAAGAACAAAACATCAGGCATATATTTATGCTCCTACCAGTTATCATACTGCAAATGAGTCAAAGGAAAAACAAGTTTTATCAAGCTGCAAAAATGCTGCTGTTTTTATTTTTGTTTTATTTAATCCACCATGTGGGTTGGGAACAGCGGGGGTGGGGGGAACTAGTCGACTTGAAATATAAAAACTCACAAGATGACATACAGCAGAATCAACTAGTCGACTAGTCGGTTAGTCTATTCAACCACTGCCTATAGCCGATGATTATTTTCCGAGAGTTTTTTGCACTGGCTCATGATGACACGTTTATGGAGTTGACTCCAACGATTGTCAAGGTTTTAAGCACATATATCAAAATGTGTTGCACAACCTGGATGGGTTGCAAATGCAGTATCTTTTCAATCAATAATTTAAACACAGAAGATTGTTTTACAAACACATTCATATACATATAGACATATCCACACACACACAGTTAATCATAAAAGTGTAATACGAAAAACACAAGTATTGAAAACTTTAC
>JBBPBX010045536.1:0-18579 GCA_038048925.1 Garcialebias charrua
AGAGAATTGTGAATAAAGTAGATGACATTTTCTGCATTCTGGTGTATTTTACAAAGGTTTATTACAGTAGATTAACATGAAACAAAATATGTAAACTCAATTATTATTAAAATCTCTGACTGCAAAGCGTTCGTAATGCAACACTGCTGCAGTTCTGCAGGTAAGGTGCGTTCACTTCAAGACATTGAGGTTGCTGATTGGTCAGTTGCTGATGTGCCTACTGGACTGATTGACAGGTGGGTTGAGGATCCAACTACTGTAAAAAAAAATAAAAAGAAGATTTTACTGGCCCGTTTAAGACTGTCGTCATTTATTCCATATCAAAGTCAAAGTCAACTTTATTGTCAAAACTGCAATATGTACAGGACATACACAGGATTGAAATTGCATTCCTCTCTGTCCCTCGGTGCAACAGTAAACATTTAAACACTAAAACACTAAAACATTTAATAAACATAAGCATAAAATGAAATAATAAAAGTGTAATACTGTCCTGAGTTTTTGCATAGTAGTTTTTGCATAGTAGTAGTATGAAAGTATGAAAAGTTACACCAACACTAAAACACTAAACATTTAATAAACATAAGCATAAAATGAAATAACAAAAGTGTAATACTGTCCTGAGTTTTTTGCATAGTAGTATAAAAGTGTAAAAAGTATATCTATAAAATAAAATGAAAGTTCTGGCATTGACATTTGTAATAGAGTGACAAAGCAGCATATGAAGTTTATGTACACAGTAGTTGATATTGGTATAGAGGTAAAGTGGCATATGCAATAAGGCTAGTAAAAAAAAATATATATATATATATATCAGCAGTAGTGTAGATATAAAAAGTAGTGTAAATGTAAACAGTAGTAATAAATGTAAACAGTAGTAATGAATGTAAACAGTAGTAATAAATGTAAACAGTGAATGTAAACAGTAGTATGGCAGTAATGTAATACAAACATTAGTGCAAATATAAGAAGTAGTGCAAACTGAATGAGCACATGACCGTGAGTTGAGTGAATAACCCGTTTTGATGACAGAGTCCAGTGTTAAAATCTTTGTGTTGTGTATGTATTTGTGTTCATATATGTGTTTGTGTTGTACATATGTATTTGTGTTCCATATTTTAGTGAATCTAAGGTGGGGACAGTCTATGTTGAAGTGCAGACAGAGTGACTCAACCTCAGTCTGTCCACAGAGTACACCTGTATCTTCAGGCTGTGGATGAAATACCTGCAGCTCCTCAGTAAAATGATCATAGGGCTTTTATTGTGTGCAGGCACCCACCATGGGGCAACAAGGGCAGCTCTGAGTTTCTCTCAATCCTCCTGCTGAATTCAGAGAAGCATCCTGGTCGCTCTGGCCTGGTTAAAACCAGACCCTTGTCCTTCACTTCGCTTTGGACTGGGAACCCCCGACCTACGAACGAGTTCGGGACCTAAGAACCGTTCGCAGCTCGATCCGGTCGTAGGTAGGGGGTGAAAATTGCGTCCCGTTCGTAGGTCGTTATTCTGTTCGTAGGTCGCGGAAATACCGCTAACGGTGCGCCGCGCACACATTTAACAGCATGAGACTGACATACTGGCCCATAAACATGCACAGAACTTTATTTACAAACACTTATCTAAACCATTACACCACACATGCATCCATAAACACACACAGTAACTGTACATCAGTAACTTCACATCAGAACTGCAGGAAATCAGCTGGAAATCACATCAGCAAAATGATGTCAACAATCACACATGAACACTTCTCAAAGTGCAGCTTTTAACATCAGAACAGCAGCAGTGCAACCAGTGCGTTGATGAGTGTCCATGTGCATGAGAAAGAAGTCCATGAACTCAGAAAAAGCTAGAAGCAGCAGAAAAATGAAACAAAATTGTCTTACTTTGACTGAAGTGTAGGTAGACAGATGTTTTTCTCATGATCAAACCTGCATCTTGCTCAACAATGAATGTTGGGAGCATTTACTTTTCCACTGTCATGCGCAGTGTCACGCCCATGCCCAACTAACAACAGCCAAGGGGCAATCCCCTCCCCCACCTCGCCGATTGCCGTGTGTGACGCAGTTACGCCGTAGCTCGATTATATACTTGTAATGGGGCTCGTTCGTAGGTCACGTTTTTTCTGCCGTACGTCGATGGTATTCTTCTACTTTGGCTCGTTCGTAGGTCCCGTGGTTCGCAGGTCGGTGGAGTCGTAGGTCGGGGGTTCCCTGTAGTCCAAAGCGAAGTGAAGGACAAGGGTCTGGTTTTAACCAGGCTATGGTCGCTCCAACATCGCTTCAAATACTCTGACTGCACGGCAAAGAGCTTCATGAGGCGAGATCATAATCTCTTTTGCAGTTCGAATAACTCTTGCAGTGATTCACACATCAGATTGTTCACACAAGCACAGGGGCTTTTTGCAAAATGTTTAATTCTATTTCTGTGGTTTTTAATAAAATTGCCAATGACTTTGAACTTTTAGGGGCAGACATTTTTTAAGAGAAGAAGCGGAAATGAGAAGTGACAGCTCTGATGTGATAATATTAGGAAGCTTGTTATGTTTAAAAAGAGTGTTTATGTAATTATTTTTAGATTACATATCCAATATACAGTAGGTTTAATTCGTTCAAGACAGTCAAATTTGTTCATAACTTTATTATTATTGAGCCTCAGCATTAACAATCCAAGCAAACAGTTAACGGAACACACCCTGTCAAAAAAAAAAAAAAAAAAGAGGAGTTCCCAGATCCCATTCTGGCAAGATCCAGCTCACATTAAACCCTGGGTCAAACCAAACCGTTTCTGCATGGTGGACCTTCAGACTGTTCAGTTTGCTTTAAAGTTTCAGTCTGCAGTTTCTGTAGAACAGCAGCACTTAGAAAAAATTTCAACAAGCAAAGCATTCTGATCCCTCCCCCTCAGAGCCATATATGGCTCTGCCCCCTTGTGGTCTGTTGAAATTTGAATTCAAGCTCTGTTTTTATTGGCTGATTCAAATTCAAGCTCGGTTTTTATTGGCTGGTTACAAACTTTGTTTTTATTGGCTGGAAAATGGCGGGTCACTTTTTCTTTTTAGAAATGCTTATTTACCACCTGGAGAAGCAAGGGGACAATATTTTTTTTTAGTTTTTTCAGAGATTACCTCTCTAACATCAATCTAGTGACAGAGTGAAGAAATATGTTAAAATATATATTGTTTGAAAAGTTACAGACTACATTACAATCTTACATACCCCAGCTTTAAAGTCAGACAATATTATATTTTTAGCGTTAGAGTTAATTATTTTAAAGTGCAAATGATCCAGGATGAGTTCTTCTGTACACGATTTAGTCATAAAGGCATCCAGGGCAGATTGACTGCACAAAAGACCAAAGCAAGTACAGTATCACTAAAAGACGATCAGAGCACAAAGTAATTAAACCTTCCTGGTGTTGCTGTTGGGTGGGCCATGGGACAGTCAGGACAAATGGAGGGATACAGCAGGAAACAAACATGCAGAAAGAGTTTGTGACCAGCTGATAGATGAAGCAGAGCTTGAAGGTGTTTGTATCCATGATGCATTTATCCTAACCATCAGATCCGCCTCCGTTTTGTCATTTTTATAAAATATCAGCAGCAAAATGTGCCAGCCAGAAAACTCCTCTACCTTATCTGGGAAGGAAGATGACAGAAACATTTTCTTGGAGAGATTACATTTTCAGAGTGACTGCTGAGGGCTGGATAACTGGTGAACATTGTCAAAGAAGATGCTCCTAGCTGGTAAAGTTAAAGTTAGAAAGGCAAAAAGACTAAATAGCTGAATTTAGCCAAAGTAGCTACAATCAGTAAAGCGGTTGCTAAAAACTAAACACAACAGTAGCTAACCAGTTGGCTCATATGGTAAAGACAAAGACCAATGAATAATCTTTTTTTTTTTTGCCATTACATCAATGCACAGTACAAGGAAACAAAGTAAGGTGCTTCTTATGCCTCTCTTCTATTAGTACCATACCATTACCATACCATACCATTTTATTTATAGAGCACTTTAAACAGCGACAAGGCCAACCAAAGTGCTGTACAAACAAACAACAGGCAACACACAATGAAGTACAAAAAATAGACATAAAATCAAAGTCAAAGTCAACTTTATTGTCTGAACTGCAATATGTACAGGACATACACAGGATTGAAATTGCGTTTCTCTCAGTCCCTCGGTGCAACAGTAACCATCTAAACACTAAACACTAAAACATTTAATAAACATAAGCATAAAATAGTAAAAGTGTAACACTGTCCTGAGTTTTTTCATAGTAGTATAAAAGTATGAAAATTTACACCAACACTGAAACACCAAACACCCCTAAAACACCAAACACCCAATGAACATAAGCATAAAATGAAATAATAAAAGTGTAATACTGTCCTGAGTTTTTGCATAGTAGTATAAAAAGTATAAAAAGTATATCTATAAAATAAATGGAAGGTTCTAGTGTGGTGCACCTAAAAATGTCACCACAATATTTGGTTTTCTTATGAATGTAAAGTATTTCCATGTGCAGCTGATCCTATTTTCAAATATATGTTATATTTTGTTTGCGGTTCGGCAAGTTAATATGCCTGCATTTTTATAGTGTTTTTCTGAGGAGCGGTGATGACGAAGCGGAACCTTTGTTTTGGGGGGGTGCGTTGCTTCCAGGTTGGTTTCGGGGACGGACTTCCGGTTGGCTTCACATGCTTTCTGGATCTAAACGGCGAAACAATGGTCGTCATCTCTGACTCCTAATTTTATTATTCTTCAGGTCAGTACATGGTGAAAACACATCACAACTACGATGTAAGATGTTTACCTCTTATGTGAACAGCACATATCACTGTGTGGCGGTTTCTGTGCAGTAGTTGCAAGTAAACAGTCACGTTAAATCTGGCAGGATGCCAGCTCGCGCTGGGAAGGTCTCGCGAGGGAAAGTGAATAGAAGGATGTGATACCTTACTAACTCCGAGTTTTGAGTTTCACTTTGTTTTGTTTGAATGATATTCAGACCAAGTGTGGGAACTGAGGTTAAAGGTGGAACAAGGTTAGATTCTGCATTTGTTTTGTAAGTCTTGTCATTTTATTTTTGATCTGTGTTCAGTTAAAGTCAGTGTATATTTTAATCAGAGGTGGGTAGAGTATTCAAAATTTTTACTCAAGTAAAAGTATTGTTACTTGAACCAAATATTACTCAAGTAAAAGTAGTGAGTAGGCATCCAAAAATTTACTTGAGTAAAAGTAAAAAAGTACTTTGATTACAACCTACTCAAGTAGTGAGTAACTGCGGAGTACCATCTCGTGTCATTAAATTATAACATGCAAATGGATTTACAAGGAAACATAACTTTTAATGAGACTGAATATACATTGTTATAAATAAAAACACAAAGGCAAAAGGATTTAGAAATAAACCACTTATCTTTTACATTGTTATAAATAAAAATAAATAAAAAACACAAAGGCAACTGTATCCAAAATAATTCAGCTAAATACTGTATTAATAGACTTTCTGCAAAACTTTGTTTCTACCAGTTGGAACTCATTTTCTTACATTTTGACATCCTATAAACAGAACTAACTGTTTAAGTATAAACTGAAACACAGTCCTACACTTCAGGCAAAGGACTGTGTATTCCTGAACTTAATCAGTAGAACAACTGACAGCATAAACTCAGTGAAACATTATTCAATAATGTGACTGTTAAGCTTTAAGAGTAGCTGGCTCTCAAGGTTTTTGCAGTGAAGCTGTGATCTCTTAGCAGTTAAAAGGAGCCCTGCATGAATAAAGAGTCTCTCACAAGCTGCAGATGCTGGAAGACTTGTGTTGACTTTGAGTGACAACCGCTTGATTTGAGGAAAAGAGTGTAACAGATTCATACCTCCAGTAGATGGACATGAAAGATACCTCTCCAACTCTCCTGGTTTTCTGGTCTTAATGGATCCAAAGAAGTCTTCTTCATCAGAGTGGCTGCTGTTTGTGCTGTTGTCATCAATCATCAGTGTTAGTGTCCAAGTCATCCTTGATGTAGTTGAGACCTTTAAAAACATTTTTGCAAAGAATTACTACACTTATGCATTATTTATAGCATGTGCATGTAATGTTTTGTTATGTGCACACACACACACACACACTGATGTTTTTATATTTACCAGATTTTAAGGTCCCATCCAGCAGGGCATCGATGAGAGGTGCACACACTTTGCAAGATGAGACAAGCTTCTTCCTTGTCTTGCAACGTAGTGTTGGCAGGAGGAAGCCCATGTGCACAGAAGATTCTCACACTCTTCATCGGTGGCTCATCAGAGGAGGAGGATTTTCGCTTCTTGTTGGAATCTACCAACTCAGTGTATTTCATCAAGCTGTTCGAGTGGATCCTCTGTTCACAAATAAATAAATAAAACAGAATAAGAATATATAATCCACACATCAAACATTTCAGATAAACCTATTACATTTTCAAAGACATGCCAAAGCATTGAGTTAATAATAATGATTTAAAAAAGCTGGTCCTCTGGACATTCAAAAAACAAAACAAAAAGCTTTGTTTGTTATATACAGTATACTGTATATGTTTGAGACTTAATAATACGTTACTAAATAAAGTAACTTAAATACAATTAACCCTTGTTGTTTATTTTAGTTTGTACTGTAATGTTCAAATATGAAACCAAAGCAGTTTGCCAGGGCAAAAATGTTTTTAGTTTATTTTAGAGAGAGAGAGAAAAAGATACTTTCAAGCCCAAAACCGCAATCATAACTGGATAACAACAAATTCAAATATACTTTTTTCCCCTGAAAAGTTACAAGAAGAAGCCTTTTTAAATTAGGAGCATCATTTATGTCCTGATGCTGCTCAATAATTCAGGTCAAACAAATCTAACAAGGATGTCAGGTCTTCTGAACAGATTCTGCTTTGTTGAAACATTTCGTCTGAGGAGCTGCAAAAACTCAGTAAAAAAGTAGTTTAACCAGTTAGCTGACTTCCAGAAACTAGCTATTCACTTGATAAACAGAGGACATCAGCCCACTGATGGCTGCTTGCTATTCAACAGGAGCTGAGTGGCTCTTGACATTCTCAAGGTACAAACAATGGGGAGACAGGTCTTTTCTGTTGCCGGCCCAAAAGCCTGGAACAGCCTCCCCCTTGAGCTGCCTGCGTGCCACCTCTGATCTGACTCTGTTCAAAACCAGACTGAAGACCCACTTGTTCAAAAAAGCTTTCAGTGTGTAACTTTTATTACTTTGGTATTTTAGTATGTAGCATTTTTATCTCCATTGTCTCATTTTATTGCTGTTGCTTTTATTTTATTTTCACTGATTTATTGTACCTGTTTTTATATATTCTGTCCTGTTAAGCACCTTGGTCAATGCAAGGCATTGTAGGAAGGTGCTATACAAATAAAGTTTATTATTATTATTATTATTACATACTCTTGATCGATCGAGAGAGAGACACTATCACACACATACAATGCTGTTATTGCATCACTCAGCCCTCTGTGAGCAGCATAACAACAGCAGCATGTCAACAATAATTAGGTTGATCGTCTTCTTTTTATGTGCAAATAGCTATCTTCTGGCTGAATATCAATGAACAGATTGTTCCAGTGTCTGGATGCTTAAAACCCGATCCATTTTGGAATGTAAGATTTTGCTTTGGCTATTTGATGTAACTGATAAAAACTGGTTTTGAATTGAATTGAGAAAGCTCCTCGGATGAAGAGCGAAACATCTTCTGTTACAAATTAAGTCCAGTTGTTTCTGTATTGAACATTTTTTAGACAAATAGTATAATACTGTGACGTTTTATGCATTTTGGTTTGTTTCCTACTAGGCCTGTATGAATCAACTGTAATAATAATAATAATAATCATTTTATTTAAAAGCGCCTTTCAGGACACCCAAGGACACTTAACAAATTGTGTTCCACTAAGACACTTATTGGAGGTTTGTGACTTTAAAAATCTGAGGGGACTGTCAGCATGTGTAGCTACATCATCCACCAGCCGTCCCATTATGTAGCAAACCATTTGTTTTTAGCTACATTAGCATTTTGCTCATGTGTGCTCACACAAGAGTGTGAACACATTTTTAGTAACACACCACGTAACATTCAATAGTCACGTCATACACAGTTTTAAAGTTATGCAGGCTGTTGAAATAGAGCTGACATCATTACACAAAAAAATAAAAAAATAAAGGCAAACTTACCGCAACGTGTTTTCTCAAATTTGACGTCGAGTTCATGTAGGCTGAAACATCTACAAGTTTTGGCAGACACAGCTGACAGCGCATGATGTAACTATTCTTTTTAGACGACTGAAAGGTGAACATTGCTCGTGAGGCCAGGGGTGCTCTTACTTCTCTTCGCCAGCTTCTGTCGCCATTCTTTCAGGAACCGTCCGAACGTCTTTCTCTCAAACCGCTTTCATCTCAAACCGAGTCCAGAATCTCAACGTCACTGGCCTGCGCCGGCTGCGTGGAGAGTTTGTTGTGGTCACGTGACTGATTGGCTTCACTTGATTGGTTACATGTCAGGTGACAATAAGTAACGCAATAAATTTGCCGCAAATGTTTTTATATATTTTAAACAAAAAGTAACGGTAGCGATCGGCAGAAAGCCCATAGTAACGGAGTAAAAGTTGCGGTTTCCTCCCCTAAAATTTACTCAAGTAAAAGTACAAGTCTTTCACATTTAAACTACTCTCGCAAGTACAATTTTCTCAAAAAGTTACTTAAGTAAATGTAACGGAGTAAATGTAACGCGTTCCTACCCACCTCTGATTTTAATGCTTATATCAGTAAATATACAGCTAAGTGCAGTAGAGCTTTTGATCGGTGTTCAGTTAAAGTCAGTGTACATTTTAATGCTTATATCAGTAAATATAGAGCTAGATGCAGTAGAGCTCTAAAACAGTTGATTTATCCTGTTTGACATATTGTCTTCATCTAAGTGAAGGGTGAATATTAAAACAGTTGATTTATCCTGTTTGACACATTGTCTTCATCTAAGTGAAGGGTGAAGATGTGGAAAAGTTAATTACTGTAACACTGGTAAAAGAAGGAAACCAGGTTTGTAAATCATTAATACCGTACAGGTACACTGTAAAATATTTGTTTGTTAACAAATCCTATAAATAAACATGCTTTCTGGATCTAAACGGCGAAACAATGGTCGTCATCTCTGACTCCTAATTTTATTATTCTTCAGATGGTGTGTCATCACTGTTGCAACAGTCCTGACACCCGGGACCTGTAACACTAGCATTGACATTTGCAAAGAGTGGCACAGCAGCATATGAGTTAATGTACACAGTATATGTATGAGGTAGTTGATGTTGGTATATAGGCAAAGTGGCATATGCAGTAAGGCACATAAGGCACATTTGGCATCCTTAGATAAGGCTAGTCAGAGAATGCTGTATATGTATCAGCAGTAGTGTAGATAAAAGTAGTGTAAATGTAAACAGTAGTAATAAATGTAAAGCAGTAGTAATAAATGTAAACCGTATTAATAAATGTAAACAGTGAATGTAAACAGTAGTATGACTATAGGCAGTAATGTAATACAAACATTAGTGCAAATATGAGAAGTAGTGCAAACTGAATGAGCACATGACCGAGAGTTTAGTGAATAACCCGTTTGATGACACAGAGTCCAGTGTTAAAAACTTTGTGTTGAGTGGTAATGTGTGAGAAAGTTTTTTGTGTTAAGGCAGTTCAAATGGGAGGGGAGGCAGAGCAGGCAGAGTGTTTAGCATTCTGACTGCCTGATGAACAGAGCTGTCTCTCAGTCTGCTGGTACGAGCCTGGAGACTCCTCAGTCTCCTCCCTGATGGCAGCAGTCTAAAGCGGCTGTGTAGTGGGTGTGTGGGATCACCTGCCATGCAGTGGGCTTTCCGAGTGAGGCGTTTGCTGTGTAAGTCCTGCAGTGAGGGCAAGGAGGTGCCGACGATCTTCTCAGCTGCTTTCACGATGCGCTGGAGGCTCTTGCGGCATGATGCAGTGCATGCACCAAACCACACCGTGATGCAGCTGGTCAGGACACTTTCTATGGCACCCCTGTAGAAGGTGCACATGATGGGGGTTGAAGCTCCAGCCCTTTTCAGCTTGCGGAGAAAGTAGAGGCGCTGGTGAGCCTTCTTGGCCAGTGCTGCAGTGTTCCTGCTCCAGGACAGGTCCTTTGAGACGTGCACTCCCAGGAACTTGGTGCTGTCCACTCTCTCCACTGCGGTGCTGTTGATGGTCAGAGGGGCATGTTGTGCATCCCTCTTCCTGAAGTCCACGACAATCTCCTTTGTCTTCTACACGTTGAGAGTGAGATTGTTGTGTCCGCACCACAAGGCCAAGCGGCTCAAAATCATTGCAGATCATAAATAAAACAACCAAACACAGACCAGCTGGTGTTGAAAGCGTCAGAATAGTAATGTGTCTTTAGACGGGATTTGAAAACCGAGAGGGAGGGGGCCTGTCTGACGAGCAGAGGTAACTCATTCCAGAGTCTTGGGCCTGCAGCCATTAGCACGGTTCGGTTCAGCATGGTATGAGTTGTGTTTCCATTATACTTCCAGTAACAGTTCTAGTGGGCGGGTTCAGCTCGGAGCCCGCAGGAGCATGCGAGGCCAAGATCTGCCCGAGCACTGGCCTCGCATGCTCCTTCAGGTTGGCAGCACAGAGGATTTTCCATGGTGACTGGCGGAGCTCGGAGCCGGGGAGATGACACCCTGCTCATCCTGAGGGGGCTACAAGGCTCCAGTGGAGAGGACCAGGGGGAGTCGGGGACCAGCAGAGCTCCATCTAGCGTGTTCTGAATTTTGTTGTCGGCCACCAAGCACAAAAAATGTCTACTTCAGCAATGGACCATGGTGTCATAATTTTTAAAATAGGTCCAGTCTTTCCTCGAGTTCTTGCAAATGGCGGATCGAACGTTGTGAGAGTTTCTCAAACCACCAGAGACGCCATGAGATGTATGAGATGCAAACGAGACAAACTCCAAGACATAAAGGTTAAACAGTGTCTTTTTTTTCCATTATAGATGGCCTCCCTTCTCACCTTACAGCCATCCTCTCACACCGATATATATATATTTTTTTTCTTTTTTTTAATAGAGAGAAAGGAAAGAGTAGAAAGTAAGACAACAAAACATAACAATTATCCACAAAAAGAGCACAAGGCAACCACACCCAACCTCCGTCCGCAGTCCTGCAAAGCACATGACAGAACACAGCAACGAAACACACATTCATAAAGACTAATAATATTCATGACCTTGCAGTAGATTTCCATAAATAAACATACCCATACCTACAAATATAAATACAGTAAACATACATATACATTCATATCACATATCCATCTATATATCTGCATATGATATCTACATATACATCCCTGCATCCATTTGTGTGTGGCTGTGAGCATGCATAAGTGAATAAGGTTCCTCCAATAGAACATTCAGTAGCGACCGTGAAGCATCAGAGATCCGCCCCCCCAAGGCCCGAGGCAGACGAAGGGGCAATCAAAGCCTAAGACCCCAAGAAGGACCCCGAGCCCAGAGTCCCCAGGGTCACCCGAACAGGACGAGCCACTCACCCACTCCCCAGATCCGACCAAGGGGGAGAACTGGACGAGCCCCACCAGCGACTACACACAATGACCCGGGGGGCCAACAGCGACAAACCCGCCGACCCACGCCCAAGCGCCCAACCCCAGAAGGCGACAGCAAGGGCCCCCAACATGCCCGCGGGCAAAGGGACATCCACCCGGGGGCCACGTGACAGGAGCGTAACACCAAGTAGCCTCAGATGTAACAGAGAGGGGGAAGTCCAAATCCCAGCCTGACAATTAGACATTCATACACAGACACACTCACTCAGACCCACCCTCATCCTCACTCACACATAGACAAACAATAACGACACCTTCCATTCATAATCCCGATGCACACTCTATACCCCCTAGGTCCAAGACATGTACCTGCCCCCTACATGGGGCAGCCCACACCCAAGCCCAGGAGGTAGGCCCATTCATTCTGGGCTGGAGAGTAGCCGACATCCAAGATCCGGCCCATCCACCGCCCTGCCGACAGGACACCCAAGCCCAAGCAGCCCCAGGGAGAGCGCAATGCCAGCCCCGCCCATGGCAAACCCCCAGGACCGAACCCTCCCATAGTCCAGGACAACCCCTGACGGCCCACCTCCAGAATGCCCGCCAGGCAACCAGGGGGGTGAGAGAGAGAGAAAAAAAGATTTTTTTAAACAAATCCAGACCCGACATACACGCCCCCGTCCCCAAATGTACTGTTGGTGTGTGTTGCTGTAAGTGCATTAAAAAAGGTAAGAGAAGGAGCAAAGGCTGGCATAGTGCCAGTTTCCCCTCCACTCCATCTCTAACCCAGGCCCTTTTTGTCTAAATGCATAATTGTGAGTGAGGATAGGCACGGGGGGGCGAGAGTGTTGTCATCCCGCCACCCATAACCATAGTGCTCACCTCAATTCCTATATGTGAATTTTATTAGGATGTTTATGAGTGAATGTCTAAACTTAAAGTGTATAATAAAATTGAGTCCCAGGTGGTTCTGAACAACAGAGATGTAAAAACGTTGCAACACACCCGAGTCTCAAAATCCCTACATGTATTAATTTGAGATGAAGAGGGCGGAGGTGCGTGGTGAGGGATGGGAAGAAAATATCTGCAGGAACAATACTCCCGCAGCGAGCCAGCTCCCCCGCTGACCCTACAACCTCCCCCCCAGTTTGCCAAGGTCCACCCCATGAGTGAGGCAAAGAAAACACCTCTCCGACCGCCAGGCCATTGAGCCAAAGACCAGAGAGGGACATGGCCCCGAGGGCCGCCAACACCACAACCAACAGCCCACATCCACCAGGGCCACCCAGACCCCTACGAACCGCAGTCAGCCCGCCGTCCAAGAGGACACAAGATCCCACATGGACGACATGGCCAAGAACGCCCGCCCAACCGCCAACAGAGCCAGGAAGCACAGAGAGTGGGCCCCAAGCAAGGCCCGCACTCCGGCCATGCATAGTCCCAGACCATTATCAAGGACATCCACTTAGTCCCCACCCCAGAAGAAATACTACACCCACCCTTCACTCTAACATCTTTCAGAACACATAATACACTAGACACCCAGGCTGGGTCACACTGCCCCCTCCCATGGGTCACCAGTCACGCCTCCAGACACCCAACCCCCCAGCACATGAACCCCCAGCCCACCAGCGAGCCGAGGGCCCCCGGCCAGGGTCGGGCACCAGAGCGTGAGCCAGCCCATAGCCCGGCGACCCGCCTGCCAGAGCCCAAGACCCCCGACCCCCACCAGGCCCAAGCCCGGGGACGACACGTCCCCAGAATCCCAAGCTCCCGGCGCCCACCCCGAAGCCACCCCAGCACAGCCGGGTCACCGACCGACGACCCATGACCGCCCCCGACCACCCGAGGGCCCGCATGCCGCCCCCAGCAGACATCCCCCAGAACCCCCCGGTCCTCCCCAGGTCGAAGGCAGTGTCCTCCCCGCCCAAACAGCCCCAACCCCCGGCGCCCCAAACCCCAACCTCCCCCCACACCAGCCCCAAAGCCCCACAAGGCCAGATCCCAGACCCCCCACCCTCACTACGTAACGGAGCCGATCAAAGAGTGCCAGATAGATTGATCCGATGTGTCGGCAGATGCTGTTTCAAGACTAATATGGTCTAACAGAAGATTTTTATACTGATTAATGCTAAGATTATTTTTATTTTTCCAATTTATGAGTATGGTTTTCTTTGCGATGCATAAGGCAGTGAAAAGCATACAGGATCTATTATTTTCTAGTATAACATCTTCAAAGATACCCAATAAGCAAACAGATGGAGAGAGAGGGATATTACATTTCAAACATTTAGACAAGTCTTCACATACCTGTACCCAGAACCTCTGAACAGGTGGACATAACCAGAGTGCGTGAATATAGTCATCAGGTATATTGCCTTTGCACTGCGAGCAGTTGATAGATGGTGTAAAACCCATCTTAAACATTCGCTGACCTGTATAATGTACTCTATAGAGAACATTATATTGTATTAATTGTAGATTGGAGATTCTAGTCAATTTAAATGTTTTTAAACATACTTGAGACCAGATTTTTTGTTCAAAGTTAATTGATAAATCTGACTCCCATTTTTCAACAGGTAGTGTTATCGAGTCATCGATTCTAGACAATTTTTTGTATATTTTAGATAATAATTTGGGTGGTTGAAAATTAATAAACTCTAACACACATGTTGGTGTTTCCAACAATGTTTTATTAAGCTTAAATTTCTTTTTTACAATTGACTTAATTTGTTGGTATTGTAGGAAATATTTATTATCAATGTCATATTGTATTATTAATTTATTAAATGGAATAAAGTCTATACCCTCAAATATGTGTTCCAGACATTCAATACCTTTCATTCTCCAACCTGGGAAATTTAACATATTATTTTCTTGTTGAATGTCAGGATTGTTCCAGAGAGGTGTATGTCTACATGGGAGTAGTGAAGACTTTGTCATTTTCAGATACTCCCACCATGCTGTCAGAGATGAGCTAATATTGATGCTCTTAAAGCAGACATGTCTTTTTAAATCTGTACTGATAAATGGTAGATCTGAAATCCTAATATTATTACATAAAGTTTGTTCTATATCTATCCAAGTTTCATCTAGTGCATTCGGTTTTAACCACTTTGATATATATTGTAACCTGTTGGCTAAATAGTAGTAATAAAAGTTTGGAAGTTCTAATCCTCCGGTATCTTTAGATTTCTGTAATGTTTTTAAACTAATACGTGGAGTTTTATTTTTCCAAAGGAATTTAGATATAGAAGAGTCCAGGGACTTAAACCATTCAGTTGAAGGTTTATTTGGAATCATTGAGAATAAATAATTTATTCTCGGCAGCACCATCATTTTTACTGAGGCAACTCTTCCCATAAGTGATATGGGTAGAGATCTCCATCTAGTAAGATCGTCTTCAATTTTCTTTAATAGTGGGATATGATTTAATTTTATTAAATCTTCCAATTTAGGAGAGATATTAACACCTAAATATTTAATGTTACCTGATTGTAGTCTTTCATTAAGAGAATTATTAAACACGCAATTTATTGGAAGAACTGTAGATTTTGTCCAATTTATAGAATAATCAGAAACTTTTGAGAACGAGTTTATTAATTTGATAACATTAGATATTGAGTTTCCTGAGTTCTCAAGAAAAAGCAAAACATCGTCAGCATAAAGACTAATTTTATGTTCTATGTTTCTACCCTTTATGCCTTTAATATCAGCACTTTGCCTTATTGCTGCTGCTAAAGGTTCAATAAAAATAGCAAATAATGCTGGTGAAAGTGGACAACCTTGCCTGGTGCCCCTCTGTAAACAGAAGCTTGAAGATAATTGATTATTTGTCCTGACACACGCTGTTGGTGAACTATATAATATTTTTAACCAGTTAATGAAGTAATTCCCAAATCCAAATTTATTTAAGGTAGCAAATAAGAAATTCCAATTTACTCTATCGAATGCTTTTTCAGCATCTAAAGAAAAAATAGCTGTTTCAATATTTTTAAAATACGAATAATCTATTACATTACAAGCTAAGGAAGCTCAAGTTTGCAGGACATGTACTAAGAATGGAAGCACAGAGACTACCAAAGATTGCCTTCAATTGGAAACCACAAGGAAACAGAAAGAGAGGCAGACCCAAACTGACATGGAGACGATCCTTTGAGAAATACCTGAAGGTACAGGGCTTCGACCCGGGCACGGCGGAGATGATCGCCAAGGATAGAGATCAATGGAAACAGCTTGCCGCCCAATGCGCTCTCGAGCGCGGGAGGATCTAAGTCTAAGTCTATTACATTATATAATCTGCGTGTATTTGTGTTTGAGTATCTTCCTTTTATGAATCCGGTTTGGTCTGGATGTATAATAACAGGAGTTACCTTCTCTAGTCTTTTAGATAAGACTTTACAAGAGAGATTGGACGATAATTGGTAGGTAATACTGGGTCTTTGCCTGGTTTTAATAAGAGACTAATGTCGGTTGAATTCATATGTGTTGGTAACCTGCCATTTTCTTCTGACTCAAGTAGCACTCTATAAAATATTGGTTCCAGTATGTCCCAGAATTTTTTATGAAATTCTACTGGATATCCATCAGGACCTGGATATGTCTTATTAGGCATGCTTTTAATTGCTTCATGGAGCTCATCTGATGTTAATGGTGAGTCTAGTTTTGATGATTGACTAATATCTAGTTTTGGAAGTGTTACTTTCTCCAAGAATTCATTAATATCCTCATTAGATGGATTTATTTGTGGAGTGTATAGAGTTTTATAGAAATCTTTAAAAACATTGTTTACTTTTCCCTCATCATGAATTATATTTCCATTTTTATCTTTAATACCATATATAGATGTTTTTTCTTTGTTTAATTTGAGTTGATTAGCTAAAAAGTTCCCTGATTTATTACCGTATTCAAAATTATCTAATCTAAGTCTTTGTATCAAGAATTTATTTTTCTTATCAATATATTCATTTAGTTCTAATTTTAATTTGCGTAGCTTTTGCTGTGTTTCCTCTCCTTGTAGACCTTCTAATAATTTAATGGATTTCTCTAATTCCTCAATACGTTTATTTTCTTTTTTCTTTTTATTTGTTGAATAGGATATTATTTTACCTCTCATGACTGTTTTCCCAGCCTCCCAAAGTGTACATGCTGATGTTCCTGGCAAGTCATTAAACTCTAAATACGATGCCCATTCTTTTTTAAAATATTGCAAAAATTCTTCTTCTTGAAGTAGTGATGTATTTAATCTCCAATTTATATTTTTTGTTGTTGTTTTTTTTATAATCTAAATTTACAGTAACTGGTGCATGATCGCTGACAGCAATAGGGTGTATCTTAGTGTCTGAAATGTTGGTCAGCAATGAATTGCTTACTATGAAATAATCTAGACGAGAATATGAGTGATGCACATGTGAAAAGAAAGAATATTCTTTGCTATCAGGGTGAAAAGAACGCCATGCATCGCAGAGTCCATAATCATTCATATACTGTTTAACTATATTTATAGATTGCCAACTGCGTTGAGTCCCAATGTATTCAGTCTGTCTATTTTGTCATCTAAACCAAAGTTGAGATCACCTCCCATCACCAGTGAGGAATCCATGTGATTTGATAGAGTGGAAAAAAAATATTGAAAAAAAGCAGCGTTGTCTACATTCGGCCCATATATTAGGCATGTAACGGTTGTAGTGGGTATACCTAACTGTTTTGGTACATCACGTTCGGTTCGGTCCACCTATGTACCGTTTCGGTTATTTTTTCACTCATTAAACGTTCTTAACAGGGGAATACATGCACCGCGGAACAAAATTTCCTGGGCGCGTTTCAGCACGGAGCTATTATCGCGCAGCACGCGCAGCATTTAGCCGTTAGCATCTCGTGCGGTCTCCTGTTTGTGAACGTTATAGCTTTCTTGTTAAAAGACGAGCGCACACGCAGCTTGTGTGGACGTTGTTTCATGAAGACTCTGCAACAGCTGCGTGACGCAGCTCTCTGCAGTAGCAACACGTCTAACGTGAACGCGCTAGAAACTATGTCATCCGAACGTGAACGAAGAAACAGCAGCTGTTGCTGAAACAGCTGCCAACAACAGCTGCATTAAAACTACTTCATCAGGTAATCAGAGCGGTCCAGAGCAATAACACAAGCTGTATGAGTTTTTAAATCTCTGAATCTCTGAACGTTGTTACATGCGCAGGCTTTAAAGTTGCTGAGCGTCGCTATGAGACATTCATCATGTCAACACTTCAAAAAGTTCAGCTCTTTATGAAAAAACTAACTGATGTTGTCAACAAGCCCTGGAGCTCATTAAAGCCCTGCCATGATGATGAAGAGTGAGAGATTCAACCGTTCAAGAGGTATTGTTCTTTTATTATTATTATTATCTAAATAATTTTTTTTTTAAATCATAATCTTATTAACTTGTTTTTTTTTAACCTCTTGTTTTTTATTTCCAGTCTGTGACAGAGGTAGCTGCTCTCTTATCCACTTCAGGGAAATCCACCTGCAGCTAAGAAGTGTGTGATGACTGAACTGAACTCTGAACTTTTCCAGGGACCTGTCCCACCAAGAAGAAGTTGTGAGTACAGTAATGAGGACAAATACAACCACACTGCTGCTACTGGACAAAAACTTGATTAGTTAGATTGTAAACAGTCTGTTGCTGCTTATTGTTCTGGTTCTGACTGTTATTGTATTTATTAAGATTTGTATTATTGTTCATATAGTTTATTTATTGTAGAGTGCTGTTTATTTAAAATATCATCCAAATGGGTCACTTTTATTTATTACTACAATACAATACAAACATATTTTTGGCATATTTTCAAAATAAACATTTTGTAAGTCTTTATTTTGTCAAAAAAAAATTGTACCGAAAATAAACCGAACCGAGCCCTCCTTGTAGTTGAACCGAACCGAAATGTGATTTTAGCGTACCGTTACACCCCTAATATATATATATATATATATATA